>BFEA01000834.1:459777-475906 GCA_003427395.1 Chara braunii | reverse complement strand
CTGAAGAATAAACAACGTTTTTCACTGTTCGTGAAAAACCTCCAAGCATAAACTCACTCACGCTTGTCGCTCACCGTGCAGGATCATGCCACTCGACTCATTGTGGCGAAGCCGCAAAACAAAGCCTAGTGAGTGGTCCTAGCTATTATCCTTATATAGCAAAGAGCACTCATTCCAGCCCAGTCCCAGTCCCACTGGAGCTGGCCCAAGTCCTGGCCCAATCCAGGAGCCCAGGTAAGATCCCATTCTGATCTGCAGACTGAAGAACGGAATTACCTCCGAAAGTTACTTCCACGTTTCCGCTTCGAAACTCGTGCCGGCCATGTGTTTCCTCGTTTCCCCTCCGAAACCCGTGTCGGCCATGTGCTGTTGCTGGGGCACCACTGAAGGCATCTGGACACCACACACCAAACGACAGACAAAAGCGCAAAAAAAACACAAAAAAAAAACAAAAAGACAGAATTGCATCTGCCCACCGAACCTCGCAAGATCGTTTTTGTTCGTAGTCGCAAAAAAGACAGGACTCCACCTTCCGTCGGAAGATGCACTCGTCTCTTTCTTTTCGTGCTTGGTGCGAATCCACATTTGGAAGAAGAACACGGTGTTCTTTTTTTCTTTTTCTTTTTCCGTTTTTTAAACTTTTTTACGGTGCTCTTCTGATTACCTTCTTCCCCTTGGCAGACTTCTTCCTGGGGCAAAGGGACGTGCTGTGCTTGTCGACGAAGTTGTCGTGCCGTGCGGAAAATTGGGATTTCATCTCCATTTCTGCATAGTCAGTTAAAACCCATCCCGATTCAGACCTACAATCCAATCCTCCTTGCTAATCAGGTACCTTACCGTGGCTTGCCTTCTCGAGATGTATGCGTGTCGTCCCAACGCAGGCGGCAAGCCGACACTGGGTTTCGCCGCACGGCGCACGAAACGGAAAAAATGAAACGTGCGCGTCTTCCCGCCGAACTACAAATAGTATAAATAGTACGGGCGGATGTATATTGTTACGGTCAGGTGCGTAACGGTCAGTGGTGTAGCGGCACCAGCAATCGGAGGTGCGGTGGGTGAAGCAACATGAGGTGGGCATGCCGGCGCGCATATCCATAGCAATACCAACACTTCCAGAGTCGACGGAGGCGAAGGATTCTCTTTGGGTATTTCTCCCCGTCATCTAGACGCGCGCTTCGACGAGAGAGAGAGAGAGAGAGAGAGAGAGAGAGAGAGAGAGCTGCAGTGGGATAGAGAGAGGGCTGCTGCCGTCGAAGGGCGATCCACTTGGCAACAGCTGCCAAGGTCTCGAGAGTCAAGGCGCGAGCAACCTGCCAGTGATCATTTTCTTTTGGCGCGCTTCAGGTGCCAGATCCGGATCGGACAGGACTAAGTTCCGGAAAGCTTCTTCGAATCTTCGGTGCAGAGTTCGTCAACTTCAATTAGTTTGCCACGTCGGCATCTGGCTCGACTCCAGCGCGCGCCGCCATCTGGCTCGCCTCCAGCGGAAAAGAGAAAGCTCCGGCGGAGGAGGTTGTGGCAGGGGGCGGCGGCAGCGGCAGAGAAGGCGAGATGGACTCGGGCGGAGGGGCTGGTTCGCGGGGCTCCAATCAGAAAGCAGCAGCAGAGGCCGCAGCAGCAGTAGCAGCAGCGGCCACAGAAGCGGCGTTCATAGCAGCAGGAGAGAACGCCGCCATCTGGCTCGCCTCCAGCAGCAAAGAGAGAGCTCGGATGGGAATGCCTTTGGGCAGCCTCCGTGCAGATCTCGCTAATATCAATCACTTTGCCACGTCGGCAGGTGGCGGCGGCGGCGGCGGCACGGGGGGCGGGATGAACTTGGGCGGAGGTGTTGGGCCGCAGGCCTCCGATCAGCAAGCAGCGGAGGAGGGCGCAACAGCAGTAGAAGCAGCGTTCGTAGAAGCAGCCTTCAAAGCAGCAGGAGAGGAAGCGGCCCTCTCGCTCTGCGGCGGTAGAAAAAAGAAGGGTCGGAGGGGAGGAGGGCTTTTCGGGGGCTTCGGTGGAGGGTTTCCACCCTTTAATCACTTCGCGACGCCGTCGTGGTCCTCGTCGCCAGGTGGCGGTGTGGCAGGGGGCGGGGGAATGGACTTGGGCGGAGGGGTTGGTTCACAGACCGCCGATCAGAAAGGAGCAGCGGAGGCCGCAACAGCAGTACAGGCAGCCTACGTCGAAGCAGCCTTTAAAGCAGCAGGAGAGAGAGCGGCCCTCTCGCTCATCGACGACGATGAGAGCGACGATGACTACTAAGTTCACCTTTCTTACGGTGGAAGCACTTTGTATACTAACACGTATCCCTTCCCAATGCCGCCAAGCTAGCTATCACTTCTTCAATGATGGCTTCGGTAGTTTCTAGCCGAATAAGCCGTACGCTCCTCCTGCGATGAGACAGAGTGGTTGTCCGCCGGCATCGCCGCCAACTGCAGCGGGAAGCGGTGTCATGTCCGGCACTCCTGGACCCATTAAGTACACGATACCTCCTGTAAGCCGAGTTTGGGGGGTCGCGGCCAGGGGAGGACACTCTGGCCCAGCGCCTCCAGGGTACGGAGGATATGCTGTGGCTTAGCCGTCGATGTACGCGGCCGTTGCTACTGGACAAGTGGCTTCAGGTGCGATGGCGGCCGGCGAGGCGGGTGCTGCTGGCGGTGCCCGCGGCGGCGGCGGCGGTGGCGCTGGCGCAACGGGCGCATTGCTAGATGAAACGGACGGAAGCGGTGGCGACCGTGGCGTGCATCACCGTCGGCGGCAGCTGAAGAACAGGGTTTGTGCCTTGGCTGCACAACTTTTCTTTTTACTTAGTTAACTACTTATTGGAAAAAAACTGTCTTCTCCTCATAGGGGGAAAGCTGTATATATATTTATATTTATATATATATATGTATGCTTTCGTCTGATAATTTTTTATTTTTTTTATTTTTTAGCTTACGCTGTACCTTGTGTATTCCTTTATCGTTTGTGTATATTCTCTCAATTGTAACGGGCTTCTGCAATGTCATGGAACATATCCTTTTCCGTCTTTCACTACCTACCTACCACGACTCTCCTAAGGCTATACAGGGGACCCCTGCAAGCATAGCTATCTACCTCCCTTTGAATCAGTTTGTTTTGAAATAATTGGTTTTCACTCGACAAGATTCGATCCCAAGTGATTTGAATATTCTAGATTGATCTGAGTTCAGTTAATCCGGGGATTTGATTTGATTTGATTTGATTGGATGTTATCGTTTTTTTGGTTGGGATAGTTAGTGTTGGTTCGATCTGAGCCGCTTCGATTTGACTCTGGGGGAGTGCATTCTACTGCGCCATTGCTTTCCCTTTTCATGGACGTGCTTAGACACCGCTGCGCGGCTGGGGCGGGCAGAGGAATTCCACTCTTAGTGGGTTAGGGGCTGTGTTTGCTACTGCATTACCATAGGAGTAGCAGAAACTGCTAAGTCTCCTGGTACATTACGATACCTTGCACGCTATACAGGAGCTTCCCTTGCAGAATATTTTTTGTTTCTTCTTCTTTTTTTCTGACAAAACGTGTAGTACCCTCACAAGCGGTGGCAAGTTTGGTTAAAATGACCCTTGGGATTTGTTATAAATAGCCTGACAAGTGGTCTGAAAATTGAGGCCTCCGTTAACCGGCTCTCTTTCTATTCTGGGCACAGTCAGTCCGGTTACTTATTACCCGCAATCATTTACGAGAAATTTTGCAGTGTCATGTACTGGCAAGCATGTACGAGAAATTTCACTGTCATGTATAAAGGACATCATACGTTTGTAGTTTATGATGATCTGATGGGCGGTTAATCCCCCTGCAGAAGGGGATATCAGACTGCAATGATGTTTCCCTCCATACGTGGGAGGTACGGGGTAGACTGGGAGGCCGCGCGGCTTTGAAGCAACCCCATGAGGGGGCACCTCGCCGGCATTTATTTGTGAGAAGGGATGTGCTCTGCCTCGTTTGCTTGCGTGCAGCTTGGAGGCACGCTGCTGGAGCACCCGCTCAGCTGAGGCAGGGCTGGGCAGAGGAGGAAGAAGTTCATATCAAAGGACTCAAGAGTAAATTCTGGTGATCTGATGGGCAGTTAATCCCCTCGTTACAGTCGGTTTTTTTTTTTTTTTTTTTTTTTTTTCTCGTTACAGTCGTAAGAGGGCAATCAATGCTGCTCATTATTAATAATTGCTCACAATTGTTTCCTGATTTGTAAATTGGGACGCTGAACCAGATTTCCGGAAGGTACAGCTCCCCACCACTAAATTGGAGCCATCGTCTACTGGGGACTTAATTGGCGCAGGCTGCTCCTATCACCTCCGCTACCGTCTTCTCCCGAACACAACGCACCCTGAAATTACGGCTGTACCGAACTGGAAATTTAGCTTGTATACATTCATTTCTAGGGTGCGTAATGTTCGGGGGAAGACGGTAGTAGGCCCCCAACAGATGTATATGGCCTCAATTACAGCGGAAACCTGGATGAACCTCACGGCAATCACGTCTAGAGCTCTCTGTAGCTTGCTTATCGATTTCTGTACTCTCCGCCCGAAACAGCTTCTTTGGGCATCGTGAGGTCTTTAGCTGTGCCCCAGGGGACACTGTAGGGGACGGTTTTTTGCAAGTGTTGTTTCTCTTTCCCATTCTTCCAAAGAAAATCCTTTTTTTCCTGTTTCAGATTAGGATGAGAGGGGGTTGCTGGGTGACCACGCCAATTTTTGGGGTTAAGCGCACCTCCCTAGAGTACCTGGAATTTTGTATTTTGGCGTCTGGGAAAAATAAAAAACGTGGGAGTTGCAAAAACGAGTTATAATTGCAACCAAGGTACACTTTTTTGCAATTGTAGTTCTGGGAATGTATACAACCCAGCTTTCTGGCCAGGTAGGGTGCCTGAACTGCAAATGCAAACTGTATCTTGGCCCATAGTGCAATTATAACTCGTTTTTGTGACTCTACTGAAGTTACCCCAAAAACAAAAGGCACAGAAAGCAAAGAACTAACAAAAATAGGTGCGTCGAATCCATGCAATAGAGGGTCCTCCTGCGGCATAACCGCCGCGCTCATAGTACATAGAATGACTAACCTGCTTGCTAGCCTTTTGGCTGATGTAATGACCTTCAAAATGATCACAGACTGAAAAACTGATGCTTTCTGAGTTTTGCCAGTTGACTGAGTGACTTGCTGAGGTTTCCGTGTTCTGCTAAAATTTCGAAGTACTTGTGTGTGCACTATTGCTGAGTTTCAGTGTGTTTACCTGTCTGCATGTCATTGATTGCATGGATGTGTGTTTGTGTGTGTGTGAGCCCCCGGGGTACTTGTGTGTGTGTGTGTGAGCCCCCGGCAGCCTTGCAGTCCAAAACTTGGAGCCACAAGAAAATGAGGCCGAAACGTCAAACGTCGGTCCCGCCCTTGATAAATTAGAACGGCGGTCGCAGTTTCGTTTCGCACCTCCAGAATTTGAGGTGTCAGGCCCGCGGCCCAGTTGCCCATGTACTGGTGCCTTGCAGTGTGCATTCGGTGGGCGTACCCATCAGTCAGATGAGTCAGAGGGGTTCTCCCCATAGGGGTACCTGCAACAGAACATAACAACTTTCAAAGAGGGGTAACATGAACTAAAGAGTGAACAGGAAATAGACTCCAAAAGTCAGAGATTGCAATAATTAAGTTCAGATGACCATAGTTCCTCAGGTGATGAAACCTTCCTAAAAATTGGGAAAAAAACTGGGGCACCCACCAATGCACCGCGGGCACGGGCGGGCGGGCCCGGATTTTCGCTGCTCAAAGCGACGAGCTACGGAAGGTCTCACCAAGCACGGTTGTCCCTGCAGGAACTCGGCTCCAGGCGGCGGCGGCGGCGACGAGGCGGAACGTTGCGAAAATCCGAAAGAAGAAAGGATACCCGAAATGGCAAAGTTTCCCTTAAAAATATTACCGCCGTTTGCTGAGGAGGGTGCCTCGGTTCACCACCCAGAAGTTTATCAGGCCCTGCTCTCTTCCGGAACTGTGCGCCCAGCATTAAGTCCACCCTTCCATTCATTGGGGGTTCAAGGAGGGGTCCCCTTTTCTCCCAATCTGGTTAGCCATTGCGGGCCCCTGGGGGGCCTTCCTTTCAAAATCATGGGCCCAGAGTCAAGTGCTGATGCATCCAACGGTCCTCCTGCCTTCAACACCACGGGCCTTGCATCAGATGAAGGTCTCCCTACCAATTGCCGACCGAGTGACCATATGTCGCAGGATCCCGGGTGAGTATGCTGATAAACCTGACCGATCCTTCCTGAATCTCGGCTTCCAGAAAAATCAGTCCGTCATCTTAGCTGCCAAGATGAGCTTGCCTTGCAGAGCCAATAAGAAAAAAGGATCTAGGCCTTCTATGTGCATTCGGTGGGCGTACCCATCAGTCAGATTTCTCAGAGGGGTTCTCCCCATAGGGGTACCTGCAACAGAACATAACAACTTCCAAAGAGGGGTAACATGAACTAAAGAGTGAACAGGAAATAGACTGCAAAAGTCAGAGATTGCAATAATTAAGTTCAAATGACCATAGTTCCTCAGGTGATGAAACCTTCCTAAAAATTGGGAAAAAACCTGGGGCACCCACCAATGCACCTCCTATCCAACCCATCTTCCCCACCTTCATTTACCAAATGAGATGATCATTTGTGTACAGGAGATGGTGGCTGGAGAGAATGCTGAAGCGAAGCCTTGCTGCTGCAGAGACTCAACCAAGAATTCAGCATGAAGGGGAATACAATCAGGGTCTGATTGATTCTATGGAGCTGATTGCAGAATACGGTCTCTCAAAGAACAGTGAAAAGGAACGGGGTCGCATGCTTAGATCCTTGAATGATTGGCTTCACCGCAATTGCGTTGGGCGAAGTATACACGATTGCAATGACCTGGATGTTCTAGCTTTCCTGCAAGGACAGTGGCTCCCCGAGCTTAGCAGCAGGTGCCGGACCTTTGACAAAAATGGCCGACCTTTTCCTGCCTGCAGTACCTTAGATTCGAGTATCAGCTGCTTGAGTCGTTGCTTCCAGATACTTGGTCGAGAGGGTTCCAGAAATCCTTGCACAAGCAGCAAGGTGAAGGACTACCGAAGAGCATACCGCAGTTATGCCTTGAAGATCGGGATTACAGAAGAGCAAGCTCCTCCTATGACTAGGGAGAAAATGCAGATGATACATGCAGGATTACGATGGAGGATGAACGAGCAAAGCGGTTATCGCCGGGCTGAAACCTTGCGCGATTTATGCATAATGACCTATTTGTGGGAGAGATGGCAGCGTGTGGGGGAAGGATTAAGGTTACAAGGTAAAGAGGTGGACGAGGAGGTTCAACAGGTACAGCCGGCTTACACCAAAACACTGCGAAAAGGGCGGCAGGGTTTGATAAAGTTACACGAGCAAGGTCAGACTGGTACTACCCTCCTGGAATTGGTTGAAGAGATGCGGGAGAGTTATAGTAAATTGAGGCCACCAATAGACCTTCGCAACGGTGGGCTTCTATTCAGGAGTACTACAACTAAGGAGAGTTTGACATTGAGCGGGATCAACAAAAGACTGCGCGAATGCTTGCAAAGCCTGGGCATTTATGCAGGCGAGAGTAGCCAGAGTTTTAGAGTCGGGGGAGTTAGGGACGGCATTCGGTCCGGTTGGCCGCTTGAGCGAATGCTGGGCCAAGGTACCTGGAAGACATTTTCTTCCTTCATGCGATATGGGTACGGGTGTCGGTGATTAGTTAGGTGCGGACAATCTTAAAGCCGTGAGTCTAGACTTCGCAGGGTTGAAAGCACCTGCCGGAACCCTTCTTGAGGGGAAGCATGTGCTGGGATGCTTCCCCAGGTTCTCCTGCCTTGAAATGCTGAGCCTTCTGACTGCTGGGTACCAATTCGCCTTCCTTGATTTTGGTACAATAAGGAGGTAATCTCCTCCAAACTTCCTGATCCTTGCCACAACCTGCTAAATGAGGCAGGTCGGAGGGAAAACCCACCTGTAGGGTGAGTTTGGCAATGACAACCACTCCACTGACAAGGCATCCACCATAAAACAGTTGGGTGAGAGAAACTGAGAGATAAAAGGTTTACAAACATAAGTTTCTTCTGAGGCAAACAGGTCAATGGATGGTTCCCCAAAATTCTTGAAAAGTTCCTCCACCTTCTCCTTGCTTAGCCCCCAGTCCGCATAGTCCACAACTTTTGACAGCAGATCTGCCTCCTCATTCAGTTCTCTAGGGACCCATACCGGCTTTAGCTGGCAGTCCTTAGTGATCAGGATCTCCGCAATCTTCCTCAGAAGTTGGTTAAAGATAACATCCGATGATCTTAGTTTCAACAAAAGATAGAAGACAGTCTGGTTGTCACCGACACATTCCAAAGCTGAAGATTCCAGTTCCTGCGGGGCATGCTTTAGAAGTAGCAGAATTGCTTCTGTCACAGCGAACAGTTCCCTGTGCGTACTAGACCTGGTTAGAAAATCTGGTGAGAGGGGAAAACTAGCCTTCCAGGACTGGCCTGAGCTTAGCTGAAAAATCGCTCCTACTGCTGAGTCAGAGGCGTAAGTTTGGATCCTCACCGAGGCTAAGCCTAATTCCCAATTTGCGTCCTGGTAGGATGGGCAGGTGGGAGAGCCACCAGAGTAGATCCTGCTTGAATTGCCTAGATAACTTCACCTTCTCATTCCATGAACAGTTTTCCAGAGCAGAGGGAAAATTAGAGCAGTACAAGGTTGCTGGCAAAAAGACTCTTGCCAAAGAGACCAGTTTTCCTGCCAGTGAGGCTATTTTTCTGGAGGATAGTGAAGATTCTTCTTTGCAAAGTTCAAGGAGGAATGAGAGTCTTCGCACCTTGTCTTTCGGTACTTTTACTCTCTTCTCATGTGAGTCAATAATGAAACGAAGGAAGCGGTTTGTCAGTGAGGGAAACACTTGGCACTTGCTCAAACTTAGGAAAAAACCCAGTTTCAGAAAGATAATTGAAATGAGACAAGAATTCCATAGACATCTAGTGAAGTGAACATCCGTTGCTAAACTATCATCGATGTAGAAAAATATCATAGTTCCTCTCGTCCTAAACTCCGCCATAACCTCCTGCATTACCGTTGTGAAGATCTAGCAGGCGGAAGAGATTCCAAAGCACAAGGCATTAAACCGGAAGGTTCTTCCTCCCCATTGGAAAGCCAGGTATGGTTTGGACAATTCATGGACCGGGATGTGGTAGTAGTTGTTCTTTACATCAAAAGTGACTGCAAAATTTTGGAGACCATGACCATCCATGACTGCTACCACATCATCTATTGACTCATAGTGAAACTCCGGAAAACTGATAAAAAGATTGACGTAGCGCAAGTCAATAATAAAACGAAGCTTCTGGAACTTTCAATAACAAAGACCGGGTTGACTACCAGGGCTGAATCTGTTTCTGATATCACTCCGTGAGATAACATCTGGTCAACGCTGCTACTGACAAAATCTGCAAAATGAGGGGGCAGTTGATAGTTAGGAAGCGATATCGGGGAAGGTTCCTCTAATCTCAAGCACTTCCTAAATTCTGCTGCCTTGAAGACCGGTTTGACCATCCTCCGTACCTCGTCAATCTTGGACCTAGGCTGATGCCCAGTGCCTGAGAAATTTAGTCGTACTCCATGCTCAAGCCAATTCAGAACATTCCTGGAGTGCTTCCTCTTGGAAGAGCCCAAGAGTGCTTTCCAGGCTGCCAAGTGTCTGGTTGGTTCTGCCGCTCTGAAAGATTCCGGACTGACCCACCACGGAGACCTGTTCTGCAACATGTGAAAAGCATAAGAGACTTGAGCGGCTAAGGGCAAAGAGTTTAAGGCTTTGAGTACTTCGGGGATCTCGATCTGTGATGCCATTCTTTCCTGCCTGACTGACCAGGGGAACGCCTGCTGCTATGGTGATAGTAGCTTCTTGATGGGCTCCTATTGCTTTGCGGGCTTCTGTGCCTTGAGCTTCTTGCCAGATCAGATCCTCTGTACCTGCAACAGAACAATCAGTTAATGCGTACCTAAGTCGTCTGATCTGACTGGCATAATTAGTTAAGCAAGTTAAAAGGCACCACCGCAACAAAAGGCGTGAGGAGGTCAGATTAACCTCCCCTAAAGGTCCTTTGATAAATAGCTTGGCTACTTAGGATAGAATTGAGGTCAGCGAATACCGCTGCCACTTACCCGCTTCTGATCGCCGCCTTGTTCTCTTGCTGGTCCCATTCGCTGTTTATCTTGGACAGAGCCAGAAAAGCCGTGTCAAGTTTCAGAGTCTTCATCATGGTCTTTACATCCTCAGGACATCTCTTATCACAGAGTTCATCCGCCAATCCAGCTAGGGCATTCCTGAAAGCGCTAGCTGTTGGTTTGTGTTTTTCAAAGTGCTTGTAATTCAGCTCTATCTGCTTTGCCCTGATCATAATAGCGATGTGCCTGCGCCAAGACGACTGATAAAAAATAAGCTGCAGTGACTTGGCCTCTTCCTGAGCTGCTCTGCTCTTGTCCAAGGTGGTGATGACCCTGTCGAAAATACCCTTGACCTGATTCAGGTCTGCTTGATGCATTTGAATCTTAAGGTGCAGCCTCCCTTGCAGGAGTTTGACATCCTCCCAGGAGACTGAATTCCTCCTGGAAGTTGAGGCCTGGACCGAGTCTTCCTTTGCGGGGTTTTGGGGGTCGAACGAGATAGCATAAGGGAGTTCTGATGGCATCTGGAGTTGGTAAGGGGGTTGGGGATACTGGTGGGGAAGGCTGGTTCTTAGGAGGTGGAGGGGAACCGGGTAACATATTCCATTGTTGGTCATAGTAAAGACTAGTTTATATGGGTCTTCTTCCAGTGGGTTAGTACAATCCTGAACATAAGCCCGAACCATTCTGAGGGATGGGAAGCACAGGGGCATAAACAGTTCCTTTCCAACCAGTGCCAAAGCTCCTCCTGCACAGTAAAGCTCTCACACTTCCCGGTCCATGATCTCCTGCAACAAAGCAGCCAGAACCTAATGAAAACTCAATCAATCAGAAATAGCCAGCAGATTATTCCCCCCCGTTTTTTTTTTTGTTTTTTTTTTTTAAATAGATATCATGAATACACAACCTCTCTCCTTCCTGGCCTCCCCCCATCCGGCCTTTTAATTTAAATCAAAGGGGCCTCTAAAAATTTTAACAGGCTCCCTGCTACTTCCTTACACTGCTTCACCTGTCCCATCTTAGCCTTAAACAAGGGATTACTTACGGTAAGGGTTTTCCAGTTCTGAAAAATAGACCAAGCTTGTGAGAGTGAATTAACCTATAAGGCAGTTTAGGACCTGCAAATAATGGGTGAAAATAACCTGCCGAGCAAAAGGGTGCGGACTGGGTTTCAGCGCAAGGTTGATAGCCAACATGAGCCTACCTACTACCTGCTAAATAGTTTCTGGAAGCAAAAACCAACCTCCCCCTTTCCTCCCATTCCCCTTTAATTAATACTCTAATTTCGCCTTTCACGGCCCAAGTCGGGCCGAATCAGCAGGCTTAAACTACAAAATTCGACATTTCCACAGCTTCTCCCGCCATCCTTACTTTTTGAGCAACTGAATTACCTGACTCCATTGCAAAGGATTCAAAAAAAAAGGGGGGTCTTGTTACCAGATACCTTGCATTATTCTCTCTGGTGCGGGTTAGGGACAAGAAATCAAGATTACCATGTTAACAACGGGGTTCCTTTTTTTTTTTTTTTTTTAGGGTTGGTAAAGGTGCAGACTGCAACATTTCAATCCCTTGATGCACTTTAAGACAAAAACTCAATTTCCCAAGCTGCTGAGAACTTAACCAATCTTTTTTTTTTTTTTTTTAATACTGGTTTCCCTTCTTCCCCTCCCTTTCCCCTCCCGTCCCACTAACCCCTTCCCCCCAACCGCTCCCGCTTTCTTCCTCAAGACAGACCCTAAGAGTAAAAGTTCAAAGTAATTGTTGAGGCTCGAATTGACTAGGGTCTAGTTGATCTTACTCTTGTTCAGGGAAAATGACAATATTATATCGTAGGAGCACCCTGAACCATCATACACAACTGGGCGAAAGCCATTAAAGCCGTGTAGCTGTTAAAACAATAGGGAACGGTTATGCCAGGATGGGTAGTCCCGGAGTTTGAGGACTGAATTTCTAACTTGCAAGTGATTAGCCATATAGGACCTCTACCTCTGAAGGGACAGCAGGCAGAGTTTCTGAAGTTAACTTGTTTCTTCTCTTCCTTTTCCGTCCCCCTTTCTTCACCCTCCCCTTTTTTGGCCTCTTTCCCCTTTTCCCCCTTCCTTGACCCTCAGCCCCTTCCTACTTCCTCCATCTTTTTTTTTTTTTTTTTTTTTGCATTCAGAAGGCAATAAAGCAGAAGGGACAAATATTTCCTAGAAACCAGGAGGATAGTCAGTACATCATTTAATTAGGCCCCTCCCCCCCCTTAAAAAATTTCGTTACTGAGGCTTCCAATGCTCAGAGCTTAGAACACCGAATTGATGAAAACCTAACAAAACAACAAAACCTAACATTTTTTATAGAATGAAAAAGTACAACATCAAACTGTTACTTTTGACACAGAAAAAAATAATATTTTTAACTATGTCCCGAGAAAGGATGCAAAAAAACGGGCAAAAAGTTTAGCAATTCTTAAAATATGCAAGAAAATCATTTTTAGCAAAGAGCGTGTTATAGGACTATAAATTGTTCTTAGTAGATTGACAAAAAACAGAGCGTAAACAAGACAATCTTTAAAAACTCGAAATATGTAAAAAAAAAAACAGTTTTAGTGAATACTTATTTATAGAACTATAAGTCATTTTCAGTACTTGGTAAGAACAAAAATCTGTGAAAATTAATTTATAGATCTATAAATCATATAAGTCACTTTTTGAGGCTACTGTAAAACCCTTGTCAAAAAAATATATGTTATGTAAAAGACGAATTCAAACAACTTTTGCCTCGGAAACATCTTCAAATTCTTAACCAACCACGATCTAAAATTAAGCAATGATAAAATATTTTAATAAAAAATAATATATTCGTTCATGTATGAGAGAACATATTCAAGCGAACGTATTCATGAAAAGGACAACATATGACGTGTTTGGGAGACCCTCCACTACGTTCATCGTGTTGCATACCTTATAGAACTATAAATATAATTTCTTTAGTAGATTAAAAAAAAAAAGGAATATTTTGGTTCATGAAGAAACAGTGTTTTGAAAGGTAGTGATTTTCTGTAAAAAACTTGCTTTTCTCCTCACCACTTCGAGTGGTTTTGAAAAAGTACTTTTTTATTCCATTTTTTGCGGATCTTTAACTTCACCTAGAATTTTGTTGATGTAGGAGGCCTGAAAAACGTACTACGAGAATCTTTGAAAATTTTCGTGCAAAGCTAACAATTTGTTTTGTTAGGTTTTCACGAATCCTATGTTTTAGGTGGAATCTGGCAAGAGACCAGACTTCGTCCTTGGTGCACCAAGGCTTTCATATGAAAATATGACAAAACTGCCTTTAATCCTACAATCTCTAGAACCATGGAGAGCCGATTTTAACAAGATTACATAATTCCAGATTTTCATGAACAAATAGCAGCCCTTTTCCCCAGAAGAGTTTGAAATTGCCGCAGTCATCTCAGATGCTCCTAACTAGAATAGTGACCACCTTGGTAGGCCGAGAGAACCCTAACTTGGCAAGTGGAATTAGCTGCTTAGCACATGCGAATCCTTACAAAAGGTGATAAAACAAGCTTTCAAAGCTCCAAATTTCCCCGATGAAAACTAGAAAACCTCTTACTCAAAGCCCTGAGTCGTCGAAATCTTTTACCAACAACTGCTAACTATCAGAGCCAGGGTAGTTCAGGTAGGTGTAACCATAAACCCCGTCTAACAGGCAGCTCGTCCTTTCCCACAGATGAGACCCACCGAAAACGTTCTAATGGAAAGCCTACTCCTAGATAATCTTAGCTCCTTTTTTTTTTTTTTTTTTTTTTCTTATCGTGGAGTGGCAAGTTGAACTTCCTCCTTTCCCCCCTCCTTCTTAGACCCTACCCTCACCTGAGCCTTAGCAAAGACTGATTGGAGAACAGTTCTCTCCTCCTCTTCTCCTTCTCCCTTTCTCTCTCCTCTTTTCCTTCTTTTTTTCTTTTTTTCTTTTTTTTTTAATGCCTTCCCCATTCCTCCCTTCCTTTCACCTCCTTCCTAGTTCCCCTTTTCCTTTTCTCCTGCTTTCCTTCCGTCATCTTCCCCTCACCTTCCTCCTTTCCTTACTCTTTCTATTATATGTAAATCTTTATTTTTTTCCTTTTTTTTTTTTTTTTTTTTTTTTTTAGGGGTCTGCGCTAGCTAGTTACCCAAACTACACCAGCTCTCTTCTTACGCAGGCCACTAAACTACTCTTCTCCTCCTCCCCTTACTCATCCTTACCTTTCCTCTTTCCTCCTTTCTCCTGCTCACTACCACCTACCTCTTCTTCTTCTACGATCAGTTACTTGCGATGGTTATCTCGTTGCGATGAACCATCCTGGCTGCCTCTGTCTTCCCCAGGATTCTGCTTATCCATTCTGCAGGCCCTTCCTCCAGCCACACCTTCATTTCAGCCACTTTAGCTCCTTCATCTGATAACCCGGCGAGAACCTCCAACAGGGTGTGCACCAAAGTGCAGGGAGAGGCCCTAGAAAATTCCATTCTTCCGAACAGGCTCCAAAGGGCCTCCACCTCCAGGGTGTCCATTACCGGTTGCCTTCCCGACCTATTCGCTGGTACCATCCCATCCACCAGTACAAGCCCCCAAGCCAAGAAGGCCAGCTTGTGAAAGGCCTTAGTTTCCTCGAAATGCTGGCCATCGTAGACAACCGGGGATCGGGTGAGGCCCCGCGGAATCTGGTCCAGAGATCGTGCAGCCATAGCGTCCATCGTATCCTAGCCCAATACCAGAAGCGGAGTATAGCTGCCTAGCGGTCCACTTCGATAACCCAAAAAGCAGCTTCAGATTGCTGCCTCGCAGCAGGGATGAAACAAAGTGCTTCGCTATGCAAGTGGAGTACCAACTCGCCGATTGAGCCAACCGGCGGTATATTGCCTTCTGCGAAGACGGCACCCCAGTTCAGCCATCTAAGGAGGTGCGCCGAGGTGGGGTCTGAAAGGGTGGCTTCCTTCAGATCCAGGATTAAAAGGTTCTGCAGATCATGGTGGACGACCAACTGTCTTCCTGAAATCCCTCCCGGCAGCTTTTGCTGTTTGACCTCTTTTGCCATCTCACATCTTGCCAAGGCAGGGGTGAAGGGAGCTGCATGGTTGCGGCTGTCCATCTGCGCAAGAAGCAAACAGGAGCAGGTTGACTCTCTTATTAGGCAGGAGAAAGGGTGTAACTAAAAGCCCTTGCTTGAAAGAGAGGAATGAAGATTGACGTGGAATTGCGCCTGATGCCAGTTGCTTGGTAAGGAGATAACTCCTTCACTTGCGAGAGTTTAATTCCTTTTTTCTGACGCCCTTTGTTCCTTGAGCTACACCCTATTTGAAACACTGCCTTGAATACCTCTTGCCAACGCTAAACGCCCCTTCTTCGAAAGTTTTAAGGCAAGTTGCACTTTGGCGTTCCTGCACAGGCAATGCCTCCCTCCTAAAAGGTGGAGAGGAACAGATAACAAACCCCTGCTTTCAAGGTAGGTAGTTATTCGGGGTGGGTTAGATCCAAAAGACGTTCTTGGTCCGTCGGACACTGCGAGAGGGCATTCAAGTTAGCTTATGCAATAACCTATTAAATCCTTCATTCTTCCCCGTGCCCTAGTCTATTAGAATCGGCAGCGAGTGGGTAGAAGTGCTGCGATTAGCGGGAGGGAAGTTCGTGAAACTGCCTGAAGAGAATAACATGAGATTCTTCAAGGAATTTATTCGTGAAAGCGCATTGGTTGAGGCGAAGATCAGATTAAATCCTACATATTTGTAGATCTTTAACAGATTCAACGTCCGCCTTCCTTTCATTCTTCATTCTCCACCCTTCCTACTTTTTTTCTTCCTTTCTCCTTTTTTTTTTTTTTTTTTTAATTTCTTCTAATCTTCCCCCAATCTCAGTTCCTCAACCCTTCTTCCTTTCGGCCTCTTTATTTACTTATTTCTTTCCCCTTTCTTCCTTTTTTTTTTTTTTTTTCCTTTTTTTTTTTTTTTTT
>BFEA01000834.1:439877-455346 GCA_003427395.1 Chara braunii | reverse complement strand
CCTTTCCCCTTTTTTTTTTTTTTTTTTTTTTTTTTAAGCCAGTCGACATATTTACACCGTTGCTTCTTATAGTTCCTTCCTCAAAAACCTTAGCGAGACAACTTTTCAAAAGAAAGGGGCAGATAATTAAGCGGAGAGAGACAAAACATACTTGAAGTCGAGCACCCCTGAGAACGACGATGCATAGACCACAGCTCAGATATGATGACCGGCGGTTTTGCCAACGTGACACTGCTCGAGCCATTGCCTTCGTTCCATGCTAGCAGTTGCCATGAGCATGGCGCGAAACCAGGGCCAAAGGATCGTGATCGTAGCGGATGCAATGGGCAATCGCTGGCGCACTCCATACAGGGATCTCCTTCCTCCTCCCAGATAGCTACTAAGTCCTGAAAACAGTCCTTCTCCCATCTTGTACCCTCCGATCTTCTCCTCCATTCTACGAACCAGTTTACGTGACTGCCTTCAGCTTGCTTCGTCATTTCCGACTTCTACGAGAAGAGGTTGACGGGAGAGAGCGAAATGAAGTTCCTAAACGAAGTGCAGCGGCGACTAAAATTCGGCCGAAGCGACAAGTTACAATCCTCCCGTTGCTTTCCTCTCTCCCCCTATCCTTCCTCCTTTCTTCTTACTAGCGCTTCGCTCCTAACCTCCCGACTACTCCTTCAGACTAGCAAAACGGAAAAAAGGTTCCACCAAAGGACAGCAGCAGGTTCAAAAAGGGATCCGGAATAGCCCTCAGTCAATTTTTAACGGGAAAGTAAAGTTAGAATGGCTATGGTAGGTGGAAGGTTTTTACCTTACTGAAGCTGATGAATACTCTCACCCGGATTTTCGCTGCTCAAAACGACGAGCTACTGAAGGTCTCACCAAGCACGGTTGTCCCTGCAGGAACTCAGCTCCAGGCGGCGGCGGCGAGGCGGAACGTTGCGAAAATCCGAAAGAAGAAGAAGGTAACCCGAAATGGCAAAGTTTCCCTTATAAATATTACCGCCGTTTGCTGAGGAGGGTGCCTTCGTTCACCACCCAGAAGTTTATCAGCCCTGCTCTCTTCCGGAACTGGGCGCCCAGCATTAAGTCCACCCTTCCATTCATTGGGGGTTCAAGGAGGGGTCCCCTTTTCTCCAAATCTGGTTAGCCATTGCGGGCCCCTGGGGGGCCTTCCTTTCACAATCATGGGCCCAGAGTCAAGTGCTGATGCATCCAACGGTCCTCCTGCCTTCAACACCACGGGCCTTGCATCAGATGAGGGTCTCCCTACCAATTGCCGACTGAGTGACCATATGTCGCAGGATCCCGGGTGAGTATGCTGATAAACCTGACCGATCCTTCCTGAATCTCGGCTTCCAGAAAAATCAGTCCGTCATCTTAGCTGCCAAGATGAGCTTGCCTTGCAGAGCCAATAAGAAAAAAGGATCAAGGCCTTCTATCCAAAACTTGTAGCCACAAGAAAATGAGGCGGTCGAAGTTTTGTTTCGCACCTCCAGAATTTGAGGTGTCAGGCCCGTGGCCCAGTTGCCCATGTACTGTTGCCTTGCAGTCCAAAACTTGTAGCCACAAGAAAATGAGGCCGAAACGTCAAACGCCAGTTTTGCCGAAGGTCGCCGTTTCGTTTCACGCTTTTAGAATTTGAGGTGTCAGGCCCGCGGTCTAGGTGCCCATGTACTGGTGCCTTGCAGTCCGAAAGTTGTGGCCGCAAGAAAACGAGGCCGAAACGTCAAACGCCGGTCCCGCCGTTGAGAAATTAGATCGGCGGTCGCGGTTTTGGTTCGCACCTCCATAATTTGAGGTGTCAAGCCCGCGGCCCAGGTCCAACAAGAAGACTGCTCGTTCATGATTGTCACGTCTAGACCAGAAGTAGAGTGATCTTCCTTGGATCGATTACTCCTCGATTTTGATAGTAACGCGCCCAATGAGCTTTCACGGACAACATGCAAAAACTGGCCGCTACAAATCCGGTCAAATCCCGATTGAAACAATCAGAGCGAAGAGGTAGGACTATAGGACAAATTCCTAAAGAGGGCAGTCGACACTCTTAAGGGCTAAAGAAGAGGAAGATGGGAGGCGAGAGAGAAAGTAGAGAGGCAGTTCATCGATGAAGAGGACGAAAGGGGCGAAGGATAGTGGATAGCGGTGTCGAAGAATCTGAACTATTGGATCGCAGAGAGAAGGTATCGACGCACTCCCTTCCCCCTACTTAATTGTCCAACTGTGATAAAATCATTTTCGCTAATCCGTCACTAGTTCACGTCCCCACTCGAACAACCTTTCTGTGATTTCAACCCGCCGAGTAACCGCAATATTGGAAAGCCCGCCGCTTAACACGACTATCACCGTCACCTCACTTTGTCTCGGTCGAGAGTGGCGCAAGAAGGTCAAAGCTTCCACCAGGATCACCGCAGAACCACAATTTGTCGTGATTGTCACCTCCACAACTGCATATCGTGCTTGCGTGTTGAATACCTGTACAAACCGCAGTAGATCGGGATTGACCTGAGGACGAGACACTTGGCGAAATTGCAGCGACGGCCGAGGTTGAAGAAGCCAAGCATAGATGGTCGGTTCTAGTTCGAAGCTCATGGCGATGGTTGCAAGCAAAGGGAATCAAAAATAGAGGAGGGGGAGGCAAGGTCTTCGCCACAGTGGGAGAGGGGGAAGATGACGAAGAAGAAGCGGGATTGTGAGGAGGAGAAAGAGGCGGATGGTGGGAAGGAAGCTATGATTTGCGCCTATCTATGGAGTGATGCATATCGCATTCACCTCGTTAGGGCCTAGCTCTACTACGCAAAAGCAACGAGAAAACCATGGTGCGGTTTTCCGGTCGTATGCACATTTTCGCAGGTGTACCGGGTCCCACAATTTGTATTGGACTTGAGGGTCTGCATTTCCATTCCGAAGGTTATAACCGCGGACCTGCCTGCCTCGGGACTGCCTTTTCCATTAATTTGGCGTACCTTTTGGCCTTAGTTTTGAGAAACACCAGCAGCGTATCCCTTCCCCATGGTTCAACGATTTCCAAGGCATCCTGGTTGGTGACGCAGGGGATACCATTTATTAGTAGTTGAACGGGGGTGAATCCCGTCGATTCGTGAGGGGTGGCCCAGTTAATTCTAATGATTTGGTATATGATATCGGGTCAGGGATGTGCGTCAGTAGCTACCAAATTCCTCCTCAGGGGTGTCTTAGTCATGCGATTTGCATTTTCCTCGAGTCTATTAGATTGAGACACATGTGGTGCAGTGTGTCGGAGAGCGACACCTCTACATGTCAATAACTCTTCTACAAGTATGAGGCCTTGCGTGTCTTACACGAATTTACCTCTATATACTTTGAAAAGTGATCAATTAAGACCAATAAACTCGAACATTCGCAATGGTTAGGTCCAGGTGGCATATCAATATTTGTCGTGTTCATGCTGACACGTTGGAAAGAACATTCAACTTCCGCCAATATTATAGTGTTTGGCTCGTGAAATGGTGCTCGAAAAGACTAGACAATTTCCAACCACACGCCTTCGTTTTCGATATTAGACTGGAACTAGCAATTTTGATCGATAGTTACTTTCGTGATACGTATTGCAGAGTGAGTGGTATGTTCCTCGTGAGCGGATTGGATCCAATCATACCATTGAAACGGATGCGGATCTGTTAACCATAAACCCAATCCGTTTGTTTTATGCTTATTTAGATGATCGTTGATCCATCCGTAGTCCTGAGATTTCTCAGTTGCCCATGTTTGTTGTGTTTTTTCAACTTTTTGTACCTATCCATCGATTTGCCACCTAATTTTATCAACATGATTTTATATGTTTAGACTTCAGCACATTGGTATTTCTCGTCATATTCTGGTCCTTAAATTCAGGCGGCTTCAAATCGAGCCTCCGTCGAGAATTTGTTCTTGCAATATAATGGTAATTTACATACCTTGCTAACGTTTGATAACAAATGCATGTGCGGTGCGCACAAATGACACACGTGGCACAATTTATCCAATTGACAAATCCATACTGATGAGGAAAAAGTCGGGAAATGAACATGTAGAAATAACATAATTTATCTAGAAGATATGATAAGAACGCGGGGTCGGGGTTTGAGATGGGGTTAGAAGAGGCAGGTGGAGAAAAGGGGCAACCATTAATCCTAAGTGCAGGTTCAAACCTTCTAACGAATCTTTACCTCACTGTACTTGGGCTCAATCTTGGGTTTCAGATTCTTCCACCGGATCACTTCCTTATTTGCTGGAAGCCTGAAACTTTGTTAGGATGATTCGGACGTGTTAATCCGTTAGCGTTCCCATGTCATTTTGCTTTCGGTGACACATGTCAATTTTCAAACTTTGCAAAGTGGTTGCTTATGTCCCATGATACCCGAGTAATCCTTGAACTTCTTTAGCACCAGAAGCGGCTCGTGATCTGTGACGAGAGTGACTTACAATCATGTATGTCTGCTCGGATGTGACAAATCCAGCAAAGAGAAGCAAAGCATTAACTGTTGGCGTCGAGTAGTTCCTTTTGCAGATAGGTACAGTCTTGGAAGCGTACTCCAGCATGTGTTTGGTGCCGTTTGGTCCCATCTGGGCCAAGATCGCAAAGATGGCCTTAGGCTGCCAATCGGTGATGAGGATAAACGAATTTTTAAGGTCCGACTTCATGAGAATAGGGGCCGAGATCAGAGCCACCTTTAGTTCTTGAAACGCTTGATTGCATTGAGGAGTCCATATTAGCGGTTGATCTCTCTTCAGTGAATTCATAAGAGGTCCCGCAATTGTCGCAAATCCCTTAATAAACCTCCGATAGTACGTTGTCAGTCCTAAAAACGCGCGAACTTGCATAAGGGTTAATGCCTTGACGCATTATGCACAACTAGCACTTTTTAAAGTCCCAGTTGTAACCCCTTGCCTGTAACCACATGGCCCAAGGAAGACACAGTTACAAACATTTGCGATTTTGCAGGGCTAACGATTTCGGTCTCTTTTCCTCCTTTGTCGATCTTAGGATCGGTAGTGCTAAGCCCAATTTTTAATTTTGTGAGCTCCGTTATTTCGTCCATCAGATCTGGAACAACGTCGATCGGTGCGTTAACATCCTCTTTTATCAATCCTATCATTGCGGCACCCGTAAGCAAAGTGGAGGCAAGGAGGCAGAAAGATCCAGGTATTGCGTCATTTGTTGGTATATCTTTCCAAGAGAAAGAGTGTCCTCGTACCAGATACGAGGGGGTTCCAAAAGGTCCACCATTTTTGCAATCTGTAGTATCGGTTCCCGCAAGGAGGCAGCAGAGATTCGGGTTTCTGTAAGCTTCAGAAATCTGAGAGAAGGCGATGCAACTGAGCTGGTTTTAATTAGTAATCTCGATATTCAAATAGAAGTAATGTGCGATTCGAGTTATTATGAGTAAATCCTCTTTCGCTTCCTGAACAAAGAGGTGAACAAGTTCGCTTCACTCTTCTTTAGTTGACATGTTATTTAAAAACTCCACTTAGTCCCTCTCATCGTATTCATCTTCCTCAAAAGGAAGATACTTACTAACTTTCTTCTAATGAGCTAATCTCGGACTATTCTAACTTTATTTTGTGAGTATCATGCGTTCCAGTCATTCTAATGTGAGAATCGGTTGAGGGGGATTCCAAGTGTCAGCGTGCACTTATGACTATTGCCCAAGGCAATCCAACAGCACAAAATATAATTGCACATCGATTACTAACGCACTCACCAGCACATGCACTTGCCCAACCTTGATAGACACATTTTTTATCATCCCTACAATGTTGAAGCCCTCCTCATCGGTTGAGACATCGTTGTCTTTTTCAGAGACAGGAAGGATGAAGTTTAGTTGTCCAGTCTTTCACATCGTATCGATTTAAAGTGTCACAGCAAATGAATCTGTTGCCACGGAAGTGGCTATAGGCCCGTCGTGCATGTCAGGAGGATCAGTGACATCTGTAGTTGTGTGTCCACAAATTGATTCAACACAGGTTCCGCGTTGAAACGACGTTGAATCCCCGTGGAAAAGCTCGTTAGATGGGTTACAATGGGGTCAGGGAACCCTTTTTGTCGTGGGCTAAAAATAATCAAAAAACAAAATACAAAATATAGTGTTGTAGATCTTTTTTAGATTCACAACCTTATATTTTTATTTTATTTTATTAAACTTCGACTATATTTAAAAAAAAAAAAAAACATAAAGACAATTAAAAAAAAATGATGATTTTTTTTTCCCCCCCCCCCACAGAGATTCGTTAAGGGTTAAAACAAAAGCAGAAAAACCTATGTTACCAGTTGTCCGATGGAAGGACGTCCTGGGCGGACAGTTAGGGAGTCTCGGGCGACCGAGCCCGGATAACTTCTTTTGAGAAATTAAAGCACGAAAAAAAGAAAAAAAAAATAGAGGTGTTTTTAAATTTATCTTTTATTGTAAAGTTGACAACAAATTTCAATATCATCCCAAGGTAAAAAATGTTCAGTTTATTTTTCTGCATAACAAAGTTTGTTTTCAGTTTTTACGGATTTGTTTTCTTGTTTTTTTTTTTTTTTTTTTCGTTTGGGCTCGGACAGTCTGCCCATGAAAGATGTCCGATTCTCCGAGCGGACAACCCGGGACGGTCAAAGGGGTCCAGGACGGCCGATCCGGTAACTTAGAGAAAAAACAGGGTTTTATATATTTCAAAGACTTATAAGTTATAACAACTTTTTTATTTTTTTATTTTTTTAACTTTAATGTATTTTTTAAAAAATCAAAAACATAAAAACAATTAAAAAAAAAGACACGCATACATACAGCAGACACACAACAGACACAAAACACACAACACACAACACACACACAATACACAACACACAACACACAACACACAACACACACACAACACACAACACACACACAACACACAACACACAAACACACATGCATGCACACACACACACCAACAATCACTGACACACGCACACACACTTACAAATACACACATACTTTTGGGTAGGTTTGGGGACAAAAGGATGGTGTGGGCGGGGTAAGGGGGATTTGGGGCGTGTAGTGGCTTAAAGGGTTTTCGATAACCTTTGAGGACCCGTAGGGGGGGTTAATTTTTTGATTTTTTTTCTGGTTTTAGTGTTTCGGCGCGTAAGACCACTTGTCCGAGGCCCAACACTCCCAATCCGTTTTTCGGGATTCAATGGGTGACCCTTGTTTTCCTGTTAAAGGGGATTCAACAGGGGCTCTGGGAGGTATTTAACGGGTACAACGATGCTTAATTTCGTCTGTTGTATGTTGTTATGACACACAAATCTATAAAATAAGGAGAGGAGAGTGATGATCCCGTTGTTTCCTCCTTCTTCGACATTCTTTGGAAATGTTGATATAAGAACCGTTTTTGGTTTTTCTACCATTCCTGGAGGAATTTGTAATTCGCAGCCTCAGAGATCGACGTCTAACCGGAGTAAGGACGTGGACGTCCAATCTTTTTAGCGTCAGCAGGACATTCATCTGGCCTGTCCGGAGTCGAGGGCAAATTTCCGATTCGCGTTTTACCCATTCAAACTCATCTTTTGCGTGCCGAATGATTCCAATCAGACCAGCCAGCTAGAGGTATTCGGACGGGTTGACGACGTGTGCTGCTTTGTCTGAAGTACCAAATATCAATGCAGTCAAATCCGAGGGCGTAAGAGGGATCGGGGAAGGGGAGCAATATCGATTCTCCAGTTGCTTCCAACATAGTAGCTACTCGTCCCTGTTAGTGACTACAGGTGCAGTCGCGATGGGTAATTGATTTCGCTTTGGAAGAGGGCAATCCCGGATGAAGTATCTGGGCTGGTTACCATTATAACACTCTACTCTTCGTGGACTAACGGCGGTTTGGTGGGGGACAAGTGAGACAGGGAGAGAAGCTTGCATAGACAAGGGAGGTGCAAGAAGCAAGGGGTAAGCAGGACAGTGATTAATTCATGACGGTCTTGTATTTGCGCTCATAAGTTCCCACAAAACTGACTTTAATCGGTCCATCTGAGAAGTTTGTGTCTGTATCATGTGATTTAAGTTCATCTCCTCCGGTTTTCGGGAGGTCGCAGTATGAATCATTTGAGTCATGTGAAGATTGGTGATCGGTACTTATGCTGTTGTTTGGGGCAATTGCATGAAAACAGTTACGTGAGAGGACATAACAATATAGTTTTTTTCCAAGAATTAAATAATCATTCCATATTTAATATGTATTTTAAATTATAATTATCATTCCATCTTGAATAAGGTAATTCCACTTTTAACATCTCATGTGTACTTGAAAAGTTTTGTTCCAAGAATGGGGTATCCCTTCTTGTTTGCACTTCATGCTAGAAATAAAATAAAAATTCTAGATCATTTTATTAATTTTTAACAGTGAAGTATCATTTTATTTTAAAGAGTTTCATTCATGAATAGGTTAATCTAATTTTAATATGAAGATATTTGTTATAGTAGAGTAAAACTTTAATTAAAACATTTTATAAACACGTCTTGATTTTCTTTTCGTCATCAATAAAGAGATCTATTTGTAAGGGAAAACTTATTTTTAGACGGTAACTTCTCAAATAGAAATAAAATTTTAGAATGGGAAAAAATTTGGAATGATGATTTTAAAATATGAATGATTTTTCAAAAAAGAAATGTATTTTTTTAACTTTTATTTCTTGTGGGAATTTTCTCGTTGAAGGAGTTTTTTTTTTTTTTTGTTGAAGCAATATAGAAATGAATCTGAGATGCATGATCCTGCGGCAGTCCGCTTGGATTTTCGAGATCATGGTGGTGGTAAAACCTGCGTAGCCCCTTCACGTTTGAGTTAACGTGTTCGCTCGTTCGCGCGAACAACTTGCGAACATGTTTGGGCGAGCGTAATTTTTTTTCGTAAATATATATATATTATATATATATATATATATATATCGGTTTTTTATTTTTAACTTCTCATTCGCTACGAATTTGAACATGACGCCAGAACAAAAGTTGTTTGTATTGTTATTTTACATAACATAAATTTTTTTGAGATTTTTTTGAGATTTTTTTGAGATTTCTTTTTATAAATATTTTTTTATGTTTGTGTTCGGAGGGTTTTGGGCGCTCGTTCGCGAACGTCAACACGGTGCTACGTAGGGTAAAACCAACTTATCGATCTTAGCCAAGATCGCCTTTTTGCGGCCATGTCCTGTATCGTGTCACCTATGTCTTCCCCACTCTGATCTATTTGCTTTCGTGCAAGTTGTGAATTTAGCTTGAATGCTTTTGCAATAATCTTCGATAGCTGGGTCATTTTGGGAGATTTTTTTTTTCCAACTTCGCCGTCAAAACCTGGTTGCGGAGGTGATCTATGAGCCAGTCTCGAGCAATATTCTCATCTCGTCCAGACTTATCCAAAGATGTTTGAAATCTATCTACAAAGTCTAGCAGTAGTTCCCTTCGTTTTTTAGAGCGTTTTTTTAATACAAAAAACACCGCGTCCTCACTTACCTCATCTAATCTTGCTAAAAAGGCGGTTTTAAACGTGGCCCAATCTACCCATTTGTGGCGCTTAAACCAATCATGAGCGAAATTTCTTACAAGCAGTATGATTATCCGAGGAAGATCAACTGCATCATAGCTCTTAGCTTTTACAGCTTCAAGCCATGCCTAAGGATGGGTGCGATTAGGATAGAATGAAATGGTGCTTGGAATGCTTACCATTAACTGGAGAGCAGGAAAATGAGTGTTGGTCCTGACTGCCTCCGCTCTTGCCTTTGCCGATCTATTTCGAGTGATAGGAGGACTCCTTCGGTATAAACGAGTCAAAGCTCGTCTGAGACTCTCTCTGTGTCGTCTTTCGGTCAGAGTGATAAATATGCGCACACGAGCAATGAAAAAACAACAAAATGTGTTGTGTGAATTTTTTTTGGAAAATTGAGTGTAAGGACACAAACAAAACTGAAATGATGTGTGTGGTCCCAATGTTTAGCGAGAAATGGTCATGGCCACGCGATAAGGTAACACGCGCGCACAATTTTTAAATGTTCATCTAATCCAAAATAATATCTTTGAAATTTCATCCGGGCTACTCGAAGTCTTTTCGATTGGAAAGGTAGGGGTACACATGTAGGATCTCGTTTTCAAATTAAGTCTCGTTGTCGCTTACTGTAGAGCTCGGAATCTGACGTGGAAGGTTGCAGCCAGGTTGCTTTTTCCTCAAACCCGTCCTTGCCACGTATCTGGTAGTGGAACCCCCTTTTTCGATAAGGCTCAGTGTGGTAACTATTGCTACAGAGAGTGTTGGGTCAATGGGGTGTCACCACCGTCCACAGGATGACAATCAACTTATTGAAGGGCAATAATAAGGAATCAGGTTGAAAATGACTATCGACAATAACATACTCAGCGTCTACGAACTTCGAACACCTCGTCTAAGGAAAAAAATAATAAGACCCTCACATTTTAGCGACAACTTCTCTGTCCCAGTCGCATACACGTGGTCTTTCCTCGCCATATGGGAACAGGTGACGTAGGAGTACGGAAAGTCGCCACCTAGTTGAATCGGCCTAATCAGTCCACATGGCATAGAATAGGGAACGACGTGAGTTGATGTAATTTATCATTCGATCCAATCAAGAATGCAACTATCCAACATTTATTTGGGAGAGTGAGAAAACAATAATAAATTATGCATGAGGAGAAAATTCATCAAGCCAAATCATACAAGAGGCCCAAAGAGGGTGCTTCTCTCCCAACCGATTTTTGTGTCCGACTTGGTTCGCCTGGCGAAACCTCGAACATAAAAAATGGAGATGGGGACAGACAATCACGCATACCCAGTCGTTATCAAAGAGACATTTTGTTCATTAAACTGGAAAGACGTGGGGGCAGAAGGACAGGGTGTCGTGACCTCGTTGGCCTCTTCAAGTTCGATGACGTTCGCTCTTGCAAGATTCGATCGACCTAAGAGAGATGAGTGGCGTGGAGGCTCGGAAACAGAAGAGTACCCGAAGTACTTCATCATCCTATCATTCACCAAGAGAGAGAGAGAGAAGAGAGAGAGAGAGAGAGAGAGAGAGAGAGAGAGAGAGAGAGAGAGAGAGAGAGAGAGAGAGAAAACGAGTGTGACGAAGCCGTAGCTTGACCGAAGAAGGGGACTAAGAAGAACAACAAAGTTGCAAGCATACGAGGAGATCTGAGGAAATCCGACATCTTACCATGAACTTCGCTTCCAACCAAGAGAAGAACGAAGAACGAGGCTTACAAGCCTTCTGCTCTCATATCATAGCCCCTAACCATACAAGCACTCCTACACACACCTTCCTTCCTTGGCCACTGGCGATTCCGGTTGACACGTACCAAACTCCGCACCACAGCGTTTGTCACCCCACAAACTTAGTTTCTACCCTGACTTGCTTAGGTCCCGCAATCCCTCACGGCCAACCGACGCACAGCCTTGCATAACTACACTTAGATCATCGGGACTTTCTGACTCGCCGATCGTCACATCATCTAGTCACTACTTCCCTTAAGCTGGCAGATGGATTGAGAGAGAGATTTTCGGATGCGCTTGCGGATTTTATAGTTATGAAGGGGGAAGTAGAAGCCGGGAGAGAGGGAACGAGAAGGGGTCAAAGAGAGGGAGGAGGGGAATATGATTATTTGCCTTGGGAATGCCAGGTCAATCCGCGCAAGTTCTTCGCAGCCAATCAGATCACAACGTGAGGAGATTAATCATCCTGACATGATGTCGTCCGATTGCTTCAAGGCTCCTGTACGGGGATAAAGGCAAGAAGGGGAAGGAGACGAAGAACGGTGCGAGGCGGGCCCAAGATTCTGATGAAGGGAGGGAGACGTGCGAAGGACAAGGGGATGAAAAACAGTTACAAGTCAAGCGAAGAAGGCATGAAGGAGAGGAGAGTGAGGATGTGTTTGGATACAGTGAGAGGCGGGGGAAGCTTGCATTCATGCCGCTGACGCGGAAACAAAAAGGCACCGAAACAGTTACACTTTGTCCACCCCAGCTCTAAAACTAGTTCAAGATTGAAAAATTCAAAAGCAATATCTGCACACGGAATTAGACGTGCGAAAATCCTACCCTTATTCTAGTCTCTTGATAAAATTCCATGACGTTTCCGAGGCGGATTTGGGAGCACTCGTGTACAAGAAAGGACACGTTAGCGGGAAGTGCGCCCGCAAATTTCAGAGTTCCCAACTGCCGAACAAAATTCCTAGCGCGCTCCGTAAGGTGCGCGTGATTCCTACTTAAATTCATGCATTTTGAAGAAAAAGAAAATTTCTGAAAATTCTGAGAAAACAAAAATACTTCGAATTGGGAGGGCCTCGGCGGCCATTGGTTCCATGCAGTACTCGCCTGCCGACAAGAAGGCACCCGAAGCCCGTTAGAGACCGAAAAGAAAAAGAGTAGCAGAACCCAGGGCTTCAAAAGCTCGTTCAAGCGCTGAAGTTGGCACGTCATGTACTGGTGCATTCTTAGAGTTATGTACAAAGTGAGGAAAGAATGCCCATGATCTCGTAAAGTCTGACTTGGACGTGCCCATCAACTATGGGCAGTTCAAACCGCTCGGCATGTGCACATTTGTTTCTCCACACTAGCACATTGCTTCTGGTTGTGCAGGATACCAGCTATCCTTGGCGGTTTTGCCCAAATCAACCTCATCCTCCACACCATCAAGTCACTGAACACTGCATGTGCAATCCTAGCCCTTAAACAACTCTTCATTTCTCTTCCCACATCCCTCTTCGTCACATCAGCGTTTCTGGGTAGTTTAACCACCACCCTCATTCTGGGGGTCAGCCCAAACTTCCTTTTCATCACCCTGGTCACAATCTCTCTAAGGCTCTAACTATTTGGCTGCCTCTTCTCTTTGAAAGCGTTTCAATCATGTTCTCCATCTCCAGCATTTCATCAAGAGATTTCTTCAAAATATTTCTTCTTTTCCATGGTGCCTACAACAATCCAATCACTTCGGCTTTGATACCTCAGTCTTTACAATACCCCACAACTTCCATGGCCACAAGGTCTGTTCCCCTCCTTCTTCTATGTATCCTTTTGTGTAGTTTCCTCCTGCCCTTCACTATCAAACTGTGCCCACATATTAGTCCGACCAAATTCAACGCTTTCAGCTACCTAGGGCCAACCACATTTTTGATATTGGTCGTCTTGAAGCTGGTCTTATCATGACTCTTATGTAACATCCTGATTATCTTGAGCAAGTCCGGCTGATGAAAGGCGTGTAATGCTTCACAGGTAAAGAGCAGCGCCTCGGAGCACTTTGTCGCTTGTCTCCCTTCCGTTTCCTGCTCCTCCAGTTCTTAAGTCCCGTCTTCCTGCACAGCTTAGAGATTAACCCCGGATTATTACTCCTTATTACCTTGTTCGCCATTTCCATGATTGCCACTGCCCTTCCAAACCAGATTGGACACACACAATACTTTTCCACCCCGAATCTTCTCAACCAACCATGCACTTTCTGTTTCCCATTTGTCCGACGGACATATTTGTGCTCTTTCCAATGAGTATTCCGATCGGGGCTAGTCATCCCAACATACAACAACGTACCGGAAAAATAACGTAAACGCATGAAGACGCCAGTCCATTAACCTGCATGTCCAGCTTTCCCTAGTGGTTGTCATAAAGGATTCTCCCCTTCCTCTTTTTCTTCTTCCCTTTCTTCTTTTTTCCCTTTTCGCTTATTGATAAGAAAACTTCAGCCCTGGTGGCGGTCTGAACAAGTGACGACCTGGTTTACTGCAAGTTGGAAAGTGTGAGTCTGACTGCTGGTTCACAGGAAGCATCGACAGCTCCTCATTCCAGCTACCTTCTTCCCCCGGATACAACGTATGGTAATGATAGCTGTATTTGGGGTATCTTTCAGTCTAAATATAGTTATAATGACCGTATATTGTATTCGGGGGGAAGAAGGTAATTCGATGGGGTAATGGTCAAACCCATGCAGGGAAAGCTAGAGTGAGTACGAGTCCTTCTAAGCAAAAGCAGACTTGTGACAATAAGAATTCTGAGGGGAAGGGTTCGATGGGAGCCTATTCTATGTTATTCAAAATGGATACCCAAGCACTAGACTGAAAACCTTGACTGCAACCTTCTTTCCCCTTACTTAGAATAGGCTGCCATCGCTAAAAAAACCCTCGTGTTCTTGGCACAGATCGTCGACGACTTGGCCCTCAACATCGTCTCCTTCAATCCATCAGATCATTTGTTGCGCCTAGTTTAATCTCTCTTTCTGTGCACCGAAGCTTCGCACACTTGATTCATGATGTATGGGCCTACTGACACCAACAGAGGACATTTTGATTATGAAGTCACCTGGTTCAATGGCGGTTTTTTTTTCTTGAACGCAAATGCAAAGAACTTTTTAAATAACTGTTAGAAAAGGTTAACGAAGTGGAAATAAAGATTCAATATTAGAGTCAGGACCTACATCAAAAGGACCCTACCCCTCACCTCCAGCTTCTTCATAATAAATTACTGTACTTTGCGACCAAAAGATGGCATGACATAGGGACTAGGGACAAACTCTCCAAACATATTACGGAAGGTCCGGGAAGGGGTCATGGATTTATGATTTTTTTGGCCTTACAAGGGTCAGGGTAAAGAAGTAGACCATTGAGGTCTTCCTGTATCCAATCGCACCTGAGAGGCCGGTGGCCACCTCCACATCACAGTGTATGAAGGTGACCAGAGACTGCTGCAATGACCTTTTTACCTCGCGCACTAACGTCTACTACCACAAGGGATCGACAGATAGAGGACTTTTTACCCCCCTCACAAAATTGCTCCCCATTTGTACAAAAAAGGGAACAAAAATGAACGTCCGCTACTACTGACCGATCACATTGTTAACCGTAGTCTACAAAATGTTATCCAAAGTATTAGCAAATCGCATGGCGTTGAAATTTGAACAAATCATCCACCCTTCAGAAACTAACTTCCTCACGGAGCGACGCAACCATGATAACATCCTCTGATCTATTGAGGCTATCTCGACAGTATAGGTGCAATATTGTCTGCATCTTTATTGACATTTAGAAAGCGTATGACCATGTGGATTGATATTTCTTGGATAAATGCCTGGAGAAAATGAACTTTGGAGGAACCTTTCAAAGATCGGTGCGCATGCTTCACCGAAATGCTACCACTCGTGTGCATGCGAATTGGAGTCTAGCCCCAGAGTTCCCTCTGCAACGATCAGTCTGCCAAGGGGACCGAATCGCACCATATCTTTGGAGGACCTCGCGACCAACCTTAGAGCCAACCGGAATATCAGTAGATTCCAGACCAGTGCAGGTCCCATGAACGGGACCGGCATCGGTCACCTGTCCGTGACCGGCCGGTGACCGGGACTGAAATCTGTGAACGGTCGTTCACGCCTCTGGCAGCCACGTGGCGGCCCAGGTGGTCGGGGTCAGGGCACGATTGGGGTCGCTCGGGGGCCAGCTAAGACCCCATAGCTTCAAAAAAAAAA
>BFEA01000834.1:425111-438492 GCA_003427395.1 Chara braunii | reverse complement strand
CAGGGCGGATTCCACGCTTCATTGAGTTCCAGACAAGTACTGTAGCATCCTTTATCGGACCGCAATCATAGCATAAGGGATGTTTTTTTTTTTTTTTTTAATCTGCTGTTCGTGGATAGACGAGGGCCCTGACTGAACTGCATAGGGCCGAGTTTCAACTGCAATTGAAACTCGGGCCCTGACGAAACTGCTAAAACGCAGTTTCGAATGCAATTACAAACTGTTTTGGTGACTGCGCCGAAGTTACCCCTTCAAAAAAACTTCCGTTGGGAAAAAAAAATAAAAAAATATAGGCAGGTGCTCATGGATACCCACATCACACCTGTGCAAAAAAAATGCACCCCCCCAAGCAAAAAAAAAAAAAAAAAACACTTCCCGCTCACCGTGAACGCCATGAACTACGACCGGGCACGAAAATCGTGATCGGTGACCGACCTTCGTTCACGGACCCCGTGAACGGTGAACGGGGGTACGACACTGTTCCAGACGACCTCCATCCCGTAGGAGGTAATGCACGTGTGCTCGTTATTTGCAAATTATCTCAATCTGATGAACGAGGCCTTAAAACAAAATATGGAGGAAATTGAAAGGCTGATGGTCTGGTTTTGCACCCTCTCTTATATGACAATTAATAGGGGCAACAAGACATTGGGATGGTGCATGCACCACAATGGTGGAAGACTCCCTGAGCGCCCCAGTGTGATTTGGCTTCCTCTGGAAACCCCCATCAGAGTCTTGGGAATCCAAATTTTGGCGAGGGAAAACCTGTTAGTAATGACAATTGGATAACGATCATAGCGTGCCTGAAACAACAAAAGTTGGGAACTTGGAAGGACAAACACATGTCACTCTTGGGTAGGCCCCTCGTTATAAACAATGTGGTTTTGGCGTCGCTCAAGTATAAGTCTGCAATCTGGCCTTTGTCCAAAGATGGTTCAAAGGCTCTGAAGCAGCAGGTGGCAGCCTTTTTAGAGGCGCAACGACAAAGCCCTACATAATATCAGCCGGGTTGCCTAGGATGCGGTGGTACAGCCAAGAACACAAGGTGGTCTAGGCACACTTGACCCAATCACCCAAACAGCCGCTCTTTCACTCCAATGGTTGAAGTGGGCACACCCTATCGCTTGGTTAGACGATGTTTTGGGGCAATCCTCAGGCCCCCCACCCAGCCCCAACTGCACTCAGATTGTGCTGCAGCCCGCATGGACCCCAGAAAAGATGGGTTTTGGGCCAATTTAATGAAGGATTGGCGGAGGCTTCAGCTCCCGGGACCCGGATAGACCATTCGTTGAACGGTGGAAGGAAGTCGCTTGCCAACCCCTGTTTGGGAATTGTTGGGTAACAGACCAGCAGGGGCGGGTGTTTCTCAACTCGAGTCGTCTGTGGAATGGATGGGTAACGAACGGGGTCGCGAGGGTTGGGTATGTGTGGGACCAAATCAGGAATGACCGAGTCTCACAGGAGCAGCTTAGAGCAAAGCTCCGCCACTGCCAAAGAATAGGGGAGAGGCTGGACCAAATTCTCTTCGCCATCCCTCTCGCATGGGTGCGGAATCTTTGGCGAGGGCCAACAATGGACGAAGGTGACTAGGTGGTGTTAAGAGGGGACACAACTCAGGTGGGGGAAGAACTCACAATCAGACCGGAGGAGGTGCTGCTACACGTTTTTTATCTGACATAGCTAAGCCGGCTAATCAGGGGAATGTCGGATGAAGTTTACTGGATTGATGTTAAAATTGCCCACAGGGTGAGACGTCTAGGTTGCATTTAGGCCGGGGGTGCCCATCCAGGACCTCCCCATAGATGTAGCTGAGTGGAGATGGAAGATTCCAACGAGGAATGGCGAACCGAAATACTCTTTTCTCCATACATTGGGCATCAAGGCGACGCATAGGGCCCTAGCGGGGGTGCCCGGGTCCAGGGGTGTGCACCCCTGGGCCCAGCTCCAGACCCCCCCCAAAAAAAAAATGAAAATAAAAAAATAGTGGGGGTTGCGCAGCAAGAGCACGCACCCCGTGGGCTAAACCCCAAAGATGGGATTTGGTTCCCCACCCCGGAGCTCCCCCGAGGCCACACCCACCACTGGTTGGACCGGGGTAGCCGTGGGGGCGGGGCCAGGGGGGGGGGGCAACAGTGGGGGGGGGGGGGGGATAGGGGGGGGGGGGGGCGGGGATGAGTGCTGGCGAGGGCAGGGTGCGGGGCTGTCGAGGTTGTGGAAGAACGAGAAGCCTTTTTCCTGAGCTTACTCTAGGACCTCGATTCCTTAGATTGTCAACAAACAAATCTTTGGTAGTCGTCTTCCATCGCTCGGCCTTCTCTAGTCCCACCGTGGAGCGATCACAATAATCACCTGATAACTCATGAAGCTGTTGGGAACAATTTCTAAGCATCCGAAAAGCAACATCTTTTGTACGGTACTCCAATGCTACAATGAAATCCGTCCTTAAGGTAGGTTTGTCCCCGTTCTCATAACTATTGAACTTCCTGTCTCTAGCTATCCCCTGCATCAAAGCCTTAATCATCATCTCGGTTTCTCCTTGCGGATGTCCCTAAGACACGAAGTTGCTAATCCATTCCTTAGGCGTATGCATATCAGCATCGAAAGGGAAACAAGTAGGAGCGAGGTATATACTCGTCGCAACTAGTTGCGTCATATTGGGTTGATTCTTGTGTCCCGTGCAGGATTGGTGATGCACTCACGAGACCCCACTGAGCCACTACTAGTAACAAGCGAACTTTGTGTAGTCTATTAATAGTTTCGTTTTCTCACCACTTCGTCCAAACATAAGGGAGCTGACACGCTTGCACTACTTTCCTTTAAGAGGTGGACTAAATGCAGAAGGGGCCCAGAAAGCATGAAACGGGGGTGTGCCGAGGATTTAAAGAAAAGTAAGTTTGAAGTTCTAGGTCGAAACTAGAATCTCTTGTGCGGTTCTGGTTATGGTTTAAGGGATGGCAAAAGGGCAGGCGAACCGCTCTTTACGGTGTCCTTTCCCTGGTCGGGGTGCGAGTGCATGTGTGAGTGTGTGTGTGAGTGTGTGTGTGTGTGTGTGTTTGTCTCTATGGTACGCGAAGGTACGCGAAGGTACGTAACTTTACTGCACCTCGCATGTTACTCCGATGACCAATCATCGACGCACCTTAATCCCCGAAGCTCGTGCAGGTATCGTGACTTAATGTTGCGTGGTAACCCATCCATCAACTCGAGGCAAGGCCAGTGCTCATCTCGTGCGTAGTTACGGGCGATAACAGGGAAAGTCTACGTGCGAGAGTGGAAAGGCAGTAAGAACTAGAAGGCGGAGGAGGGTTAGTAAATATGGCAGTGCGAGGCGGGGTACCTGGCCGTTTGAAAGATGTCCATGCATGCGAGCGAACTTTCAGTTAGAAGGCGAATGCTACCTTTCGTAAGTGAAAGTGGGGTCGCAAATGTATTGGAAATCGATCTCGGTGATTTCAAAAAAAGGGGGGGGAGGGGAGAGAGGGGAAATAAGTGCACGATATTCCATGCTTGTTTCTTCCCGAGATAGCAAAGGGGGAGGGGGAAAGGTGGGTCGAAAGTACAGCATAAGCATTTGTACACGAAGATGAGGGGAACTGCAAAAAAAAGGAAAATAGCACGAGACTACGCCCTATAGGGTTGAAGAAGGAGGGTTCGTGAGGACTGCTACCCGTCTCTTATTCACGATGCTCTAAATTYGAAGGCTTTTAACAAGCCGGGGAGCAACAGAGTGAGAGACTAGTCGCTGATCCTTTTGAAATCCTCTGCGAAGCTGGATAGCTGCTGCGCCAGGGGGGTGGAACCTTTCATGGAAGCAGACTGCTATGCAGCTTGATAATCATGGATCAAGCAAAGYGCAAYGGGGGATGAGGAAGGGTTCAGCGAAGGAGAGAACTCCGATAGGGAGGTAGAGCTCTTTTCTAGGCTAATAGCTAGTAGGGAAGGGGTGTCACATCCACAAAAGCATACAATCCACTGCAGACAAGAACAACGATTCTTTTTGACTAACCATCGCTATAAAAAAAAGGGGGGGAGTAGAGAGGAGATTGAGATACACAGATGCGAACCGCTTTTCATTCCTAAGCTTTCGGTAAGGGCAAAGAAGTGGAACTCGAACGCAAATGGAAACGAAAGAGACGGAAAGAACCCGAGTAAACAAAATGCGATCCATCTTTCACTCCTGCGCTCCCGAATAAATGATCTTAGCGCAGGTGGCTGAAGGAAAGATCGCATATCTCCGAAAAGAAGTGAGGTTAGGTAAAGGGGGGGTGATGGGGAAGAAGGGAAGTCTATCATTCTTAAGATATTAGTCGCAACGCTTTTAACATGGAGGAAAAAAAGGGGGGAGGGGGCATACCGGTATGCGGTCAGACTTTCATTCCTGTGTATCCGACTACGGGATCGGAGCGCAGGCGACTGAAAGCCAGATCACACATCGTTTGAAAAATTTCTTCAGGAAAAACAGTGAGGAAGAATGTGCGAGGTAAACAAGAACAGAAAAAAAAAAAAAAAAAAAAAGGTAAAAAGAGCAAACGATGATACACCCAATATATAACACGTATTAAGCTCAGAACACTTATGCTTGAAAAAAGTATTGCTAAAAAAACCCTCTCCATAATCCGGATCGGGGGGGGTAGGGAGAGAGGGAAAGAGAGGAAGGGGAAGAAAAGAGGAGGAAAAGAAGGAACTAAAAGGAAAAAAAACGCGAAAGCTGCACCATGCCATTTCAGTGTCCTGATTCCGCATCGACATGTACGGGACAACTCGGCAGATCCACAGGAGGGGTGGCACATCCCTGAGGCCTTTCTGTCGCCTGCCACTGGCGGCTTCATCAGAGGGGAGCTCTTCCTTTGTTGTCGGAAAGTTGAGACGAAGAAGAGGGAGGGTTACGGGGGGGTTGGAGGGGAGGGRKGGRGGGGGARGGGGGCTCAAACGTCTTGCACTCCGAAGGAACCGGGGGCCGAGGACCGCCTGCGAGACAGGAAGATCGATCACCACGAAGAAGAACTAGGGGGCCGCGCTCCGCCTGCTGACTGCACAATAACTGCTCCGAATGCCGCGGGGGTGGGGGGGCGGGGGGTTGCAAGCTAGCATTAGGGAGGAAGGCCGAGAAGAAGAGCACTGCAAGGAGAGCGAGGAGCGCTAGGTAAGCAAGGAAGATGCAGGCTGCGATCTCCATGGTTGACCTCTCGCAGTAATCGCTGGGCGCCATTATTCGCGGATGGGTGCTGCTGCTCCTATGGCGTGTAAGGAGGGGGGTAGCAGTAAATACAGGGATTGCGGGAGACGGCGGAGGTGGGAGAGTGAGACAGGGGAGGAAGAGAAAGGGAGAGAGGGAGAGAGCGGGAAGAGATATGCGGCGGGAATACAGGCGCCAGAAGGGGGAAGAGTGGTGCGAGAGCAGCGTGTGCGGACGGCGGGTTACACCATCAGGTCGTGCAGGAGGAGCGCTGCAACGATGAGCGCAATCATGCAAATCGCGCTGAGGGCAGCGAAGAAGAACGCTGTGGCGTAAATGAGAGCAAAGAAGCAGCGCGAGCTTGCGAGCATCATGCACTCGGTCCGACAGGCCCAACAGAGCAGCGCGCCGATGAGGACRTTGGGCACGAGYGCCAGACACAGRGCGATAGCGCAGAGCAGAGCGAGGAGYGCTAGCGGGTCCAGTCCAGTGGGCGTCATGGCGATGCGGCTACAGTACCCCTTCGTGAGTGCCGATGAAGTCCTCCTCGCKSTCTGGATCGAAGTGGAAGTCCATCTCCGAGCCTAGGTCCGTCCCACTGCCACTCGGTACAGAAAATTGYCGAGGCAGTCTTCGCAAGAAAGACCCGTTGCGAAATCCTYGGTCAGGCGTCTCGACAGAAATCTGGTCATCGGCTGCTCCAGATGGCCTCGTGCAATCTGTTTGGAAGTACCCTTTGTGGCCAAGCTTTCCTGCTTAAGTACCGCTCGATATGTTGGTCCGACCGGGCCTGAAGTTCACTGCTGGCGCTAAGTCTGAAATGCTGGAAGTGTTCGGCCGCAGTATCTTCGAGATTCGAGTTAAAATTGAATGCAGCCGTACCTAGCCGCCCGGTACAGAGGAATCCTAAATTAGCGCTAGCCCCCGGTCCATAACCCGTCACATCATTCCCCTCGGAAAACGACGGAATGACAAAGTGCGAGAAAAAGGGAGGCGTCAAAAAGGAAAAGAGTAAACAAAACGAAAAAGAAAAGGAACCAGAAAGAAGAAAACAAGAAGAAAAGAAAAGAAAAAAGAAAGAGAAAGAAAAAGAAAAAGAAAAAGAAAAAGAAAAAGAAAAAGAAAAAGAAAAAGAAAAAGAGAAAAAAAAAGAAAAAAAAAGAAAAAATTAGCGCTTGCCCCTAGTCCGTAACCCGTCACATCATTCCCCTCGGAAAACGATGAAATGCAGAAGTGTTGGGAAAAGGGGGAGGCGTCAAAAAGGAAAAGAGTGAACGAAAAAGAACCAGGAAGAAGAAAGCAAAGAGAAAAAAGAAAAAAAAAAAAGAAAGAGAAAGGTAAAAAGAAAAAAAGAAAAAAGAAAAAAGAAAACAGAAAACGAAAAAAACTGTGTGTGAGCGGCGCACAGAGGGTACCCTTTATTACGCGAGGCAGACCCAGGGATCGAATCCTACGCAACTATCAGAGAGCTGCTTCTTCTTACCACTGGGACCCACATACGCTACTGCCGTCATCTCCAATCTTCCCATGCTTCCACCTGAGTGGCGTGTGGTGACGCTCCACACCTTATTATGTATGCCCGACCTGGGGTTCTAATCCCATTACTCCTTATTGTGCCTAGCGAACGGCTAATTCTAATCGTTAGTAGGATCCATCGAGGTTGCTCCCGTCATCACCCTCCTTCCATTGTTCGAGCAGTCTTCAAAGTCCCATGGCTTCCTTCTGACCTGGGTATGCGTGTGCGTGTGTGTGTGTGTGTGACCCACCCTCTATCCCTCCAAGGGGATTGCACAGGCACTTGAGGGTCAACAGTCCCAAGGGGCTGCTGACCCATCTGGCCAGCAATCCCCTCGGACTCCACACACCTACACAGACAAAGACACGCACAATATTAGTTCATTCCTTGATTTTTCTGGAGGGATTGCAGAGTCAATCGCAGGTTTACCCTGCTGGGCTGATACGAATGCTGATTCTCGAAGACCTTCCTGACAATGCCCCAGCATCTGTGCGAGTCGTATCCATTGTCGACCATGCAACCTACCAATCGTCGAATCTCCAGTGCAGCTTCTGATGGGTCGGTGCAGAGGATCAGGATCTGAGCTGTCTGGGCTGTGATGATGTGCAGTGACTGTGCTATGCTCCTTTTAGAGTTGAAACGAGTGAACTTGCTGGGTTCGAACCCCAGGATCTTCCTTTTGCTTTTCGTGGTTGCGAACTCGCCCTTCTCGGCAGAGGAAACTGTGACAGTCATGCTGAGGAAGTTGGCGATGATGCCCTGGCCGTTTTCGCCAGTTAGCTCAGTTGTCTCCTTGATCTCGATTTAGTCTGCAGGATAGATCCACCTCGGGTCCGTACTCCGGTCACAGCTACCCCTGAAGCAGTCTATGACAGAAGGATTATTCAGCGAACAAACGTCGTCCACTTACCTGAAGGTATACCGGAAGGAAGCAACCAGCTCGTGCAGGCCACTTCTCAACATTCTCTGCATGGCCTGATACTCGTATTTGAAGAAGTACACGTCGCACCAGATCGGGGAGCAGGCCAGACCTATGGGAATCCCCAGGACCTGTCTCCAGACTTGACCGCCCAGCTGGACGAGACTGTGTGTCACGCACCACTCTGTGACCCAGATAACCTGCATCTCCGTGAAGTGCATAGCAGCATCTGTGGAACAAAGATGCTTGTCGGTCCATGCAGCGCTCATCCACCCGCTTTCGCTTACATGAACTGTGATCGCGTCCCTCGGGCTCCTGTCGCGTCTGTGCTTCATTGCACATTCCACGAAGAACTTCACAACAGCTATCAGACTGTGCTCGGAGGCATCCGTCGGGATCAATTCGAAGCAGCAAGTGATGTCGGCCGAGTAAACAGACGAAATCATCGGCGAGAGACTTGCCGCAAACTCACCAACCGAGGAGGTCGGCCACCAGAGGTTAGGCTTCACTCCAAATTCAGCTTCCATCAAGCAGACCTCTTCTTCGCAAAATTCTCTGACGGAGGGTACCAGGAAGCTCAGTAAACATGCGCATCGCTCGGCCATGGAAGAGACGGCTGAGTTCGCTGTGTTGGTGATCCACCTGAAGGTCCCTTTGTGGGCCTTGAATACTGCCATGAGATATGGTAGCGTTGCCCCAATGCGAGGTAGCGCAATCAAGTGCTCTGTTTCAGCTTGCATGCCCTCTATTAAGATCTCCGGCTCCACGTGCATCTGGACGAAATCCGGACTAAAGAGTCTCGCCAGCGCAAGTTGCCTGATGAAATTCATGCAGACGAAGGACGGCGTGTTGGCTGCTTTGTCCGTAGCGAGGATCAGGAACCTCCTGGAAAGGAACTCAATTTCTTTCTTGATGAAGGTCTGATCGATCGGCTCAGCTGCTATATGCCTGTGCCTGGTCCAATACTTGCGCATCTTGGATTTCGCCTTTGCGAGTGCATACCTGCTGACCACCTTCCTCCTTCTCTCGCTGAGTTGCATGACTTCGTGCACGCTCACCGCTACCTTGATCAGCAGTTGCTCGAACTCGTACAACGCTTCGTCGATGTCAAGTGCCTTCAGCAGGACATGATTGAGTCCAAGCTTCAGCATTGCTCTGAGCCTACTGTTGTCGGTGACGTTCGGATTCATTGTGACCACGTGCTGGTAAGGCGAGTCCGGAATGAGCTGCGAGGGAATGTGACTGCGAAGAGAGGAGTACCTCTGTGAGCGGCACGAACATCTAGCAGCATCATAGTCCTTCGACCACTGATCGAGGTTGAAATCCCTGAAGGTTCTCTTTGGTTTGCAGAGGTAAGCCGTAAGAGGATCGTTGTAGGTCCAGCCGATCACGACATCATCAAGCCAGGACTCAGCTTCCTCCCCCACTACTCGTCTCAGCGCGTCCAGGATTACTCTTCTCGCAAAAAAAGCTTCCATGACCCTGCTCGTGTATCTCATGTGCAGAAACGTGCCTTCGGTACGTCTCCTGCTCTCCCATTTGAACATGTCATTGGGAAGTCGGACCATCCTTCCGCCTAGCTCAAGATCCTGCGGGAGACGGATAGTGTGTTATGGGGGAAAAAAAGGGGGGGTGGGAGGGTCCTGCACAAGAGATAGTATACCAAGTATCTACAGCCGAACGGGGTGAAGGGGAGGAGGGGGGTGCATAGGGGAGGAGGAGGAAGAGAGAGAGAGTGCGAGCCATAGGGGGAGTGTGCGTAGATGTTAGAGGGGGAAGGCGAAGAGGCTCCTGGGAGAGAAAGGAAAAATAGGGGGGTGGGGGTGGGTGCGCGTGGGTCCGCGGCAATCTCATCGCGAGCGAACGACCTAGTGCATCTGCAGGTCAGCGTCAGAGAGTCTCCGCCTCAACCTCCTGGAATTCAAGGAAACGGCGGATTCAACTCCCGAGAGCTCCTCAGGGGACAAGCCACTCCCTGATGCAGAAGGGTCTACATGCGCCTGCGCTCGGAACGGTGGTGGGGTGGCCAGGATGGGGGGCTGCAAATTTGCTGCCCGGAGGATGGGAGCATTCGCGCGCTGGTGCTCGTGAGCGTATCTGGGGTTGTTGCCTTCATTTGCTCTAGGGGCGGCTTCCTGCTGCTGCTGCGGAGGAGCATCGTTCCTGGGGGCGGGTCGAAAGTTCAACCTTCCCTGGCCTGGAATCGGTTCCGGGCAGCTTCTTCTTCTTCGTGCAGGCCTGCGTGGGGAGGGCAGTGCTACCCTCCTGGGTCTGGCAGGGATCCTAGTGGGAAGTAGGATTCTGCCTATCGCCGGTGGGGTAAAATGCCTCCAGAGCCTCTCCTCGCTGATAACTTCTTCTGCGGTCAGCAGCTCATTTCTCTCAAGTTCTAGGATGCAGTTTGTCATGATTTCCCTGATAAACATGAAGATGATGCAGCCCCTGACTGCATCTTTCCAGGTTGTGCGCAGATAGTGAATGAACATGGAGGTTCTCACTCTCGTGGAGGAGAGGTTTGGGAACAGGACGTCCGAATGAGCCAGAAGGTACCAAATGGCATGGTCGACCCAGAGCGGTCCACCGGTGCATTCCTTATGATCTTCCCCTTTTTTACAGCTACATCTGAGGTACGGTCTACCCGCACTCTAGACCTTTCGCAAGTTCCGAAGATCAAGCGACGACGACTGACAAATCTTCTTATGCCACATCGTTGGCTCTGAATCGCCGCACTTGTCCGGATCTACGTACGTAAGAAGGGGAAATGGGAGATCAGTGGGCTTGAAGGGCGGATTGCCCTTCCCGCAGTACTTCAGCTGCCCCTTGTAGGCAATCGCTCTGCACTTTTTCACGTCGTCATCCGAAAGCGCAGCCAAAAATTGGTACGCTTTTATGGAGATCGGCGCGAGGTGATTGTAGGTGTCCATCCTCCAGATCGAATGCCTGAAGGCCTGGCATGTGTGCTCGATCCATTGATGGGAGGCGATGGCGGCGAAGGCTGTAAATTGCCTATTCGAGGCTACAAGTTGCGGTTGCCTACGGCGTGTGGTGGGTCTGTGCTGCAGTGCCCGAGCAGTGGCCGAAATGGCAGCTATGGCTTGCTCCATTTCGTCGAGCTCGTCGTCATTGACATCGAGTGCCTGGCACCTAGCTGCTCTCGCAGCAGGCTCCAGTGGGTGGGGAGGGGGAGGGGGAGGGGTACCGATCTTTGCTGGGATGTGATTCCTAATGTGCGCATCGTTTAGTTGCCAGGCCCGAAGGAAGATCTGCTCTATCCTAGTCGTTCTACCCGGACGCTCGGCGTTTTCCCTGGCGTACGCATCCTTCCTGATCTCAAGTTCTGCGGCCAGGGTCTCAACTTCCCTTCCATAGTTCTGCCTGTCATCTTCCCAAGTTCGCGCGATTTTCGCGATGTCGCTGAACAGGATGTTATCGAAGAAATTCGGAAATCCGCCGGTGTCCAGTAACTGCCTGATCACATCCATGCTTTCAGTTTTCATGCAGGTGATGAGGGCTTGCGCAGGTTTGCTTGGCCGCGGGTGCGCCTCAAGCCATTGAAACTTCTCGATGACCTCATTCCACCAGCCGCCGGGAAAGGACTCCGTAGGGGTGTTCTGCAAAAAGAGGCAAGACGACACGCGACAAAGGAGCGGAAAAAAGGAGGGGAGAGGGGGGAGGTGAGGAGGGAGGGGGGAGGGGTGAGAGAGAAAGAGAGGGGGGAAGGGAGGGGGGAAAGCAGACTATTCCTGGTTATGAATGCCACGCTGCACCAGAGCTATCACAAACTAACCTGGCTGCCTATCCGATGGTAACCCGTTACGCAGAATCAGCGTCACTTATCTTTGTTGTGCTCGACGATCAGTCGAGGCGGGGACTTTTTCAAGGTACGGTTCTCAGGGGCGCCCGAGAATAGTGTTGCGGGGAAAATTCCCACTCGTGTGTGTTTTCGTCTCTATGGTACGCGAAGGTACGTAACTTTACTACACCTCACATGTTACTCCGATGACCAATCATCGGCGCACCTTAATCCCCGAAGCTCGTGCAGGTATCGTGAACTACTGCTGCGTGGTAACCCATCCATCAACTCGAGGCAAGGCCAGTGCTCATCTCGTGCGTAGTTACGGGCGATAACAGGGAAAGTCTACGTGCGAGAGTGGAAGAGGCAGTAAGAACTAGAAGGCGGAGGAGGGTTAGTAAATATGGCGGTGCGAAGGGGGGTACGAGGCCGTTTGAAAGATGTCCATGCATGCGAGCGAACTTTCAGTTAGAAGGCGAATGCTACCTTTCGTAAGTGAAAGTGGGGTCGCAAATGTATTGGAAATCGATCTCGGTGATTTCRAAAAAAGGGGRGGGRGGGGRGAGAGGGGAAATAAGTGCACGATATTCCATGCTTGTTTCTTCCCGAGAYAGCAAAGGGGGAGGGGGAAAGGTGGGTCGAAAGTACAGCMTAAGCATTYGTACACGAAGATGAGGGGAACTGCAAAAAAAAGGAAAATAGCACGAGACTACGCCCTATAGGGTTGAAGAAGGAGGGTTCGTGAGGACTGCTACCCGTCTCTTATTCACGATGCTCTAAATTYGAAGGCTTTTAACAAGCCGGGGAGCAACAGAGTGAGAGACTAGTCGCTGATCCTTTTGAAATCCTCTGCGAAGCTGGATAGCTGCTGCGCCAGGGGGGTGGAACCTTTCATGGAAGCAGACTGCTATGCAGCTTGATAATCATGGATCAAGCAAAGTGCAATGGGGGATGAGGAAGGGTTCAGCGAAGGAGAGAACTCCGATAGGGAGGTAGAGCTCTTTTCTAGGCTAATAGCTAGTAGGGAAGGGGTGTCACATCCACAAAAGCATACAATCCACTGCAGACAAGAACAACGATTCTTTTTGACTAACCATCGCTATAAAAAAAAGGGGGGGAGTAGAGAGGAGATTGAGATACACAGATGCGAACCGCTTTTCATTCCTAAGCTTTCGGTAAGGGCAAAGAAGTGGAACTCGAACGCAAATGGAAACGAAAGAGACGGAAAGAACCCGAGTAAACAAAATGCGATCCATCTTTCACTCCTGCGCTCCCGAATAAATGATCTTAGCGCAGGTGGCTAAAGGAAAGATCGCATATCTCCGAAAAGAAGTGAGGTTAGGTAAAGGGGGGGTGATGGGGAAGAAGGGAAGTCTATCATTTTTAAGATATAAGTCGCAACGCTTTTAACATGGAGGAAAAAATGGGGGGAGGGGGCATACCGGTATGCAGTCAGTCTTTCATTCCTGTGTATCCGACTACGGGATCGGAGCGCAGGCGACTGAAAGCCAGATCACACATCGTTTGAAAAAGTTCTTCAGGGAAAACAGTGAGGAAGAATGTGCGAGGTAAACAAGAACAGAAAAAAAACAAAACAAAGGTAAAAAAATCAAACGATGATACACCCAATTTATAACACGCATTAAGCTCAGAACACTTATGCTTGAAAAGAGTATTGCTAAAAGGACCCTCTCCGTAATCCGGACCGGGGGGGGTAGGGAGAGAGGGAAAGAGAGGAAGGGGAAGAAAAGAGGAGGAAAAGAAGGAACTAAAAGGAAAAGAAAACGAGAAACGTGCACCATGCCATTTCAGTGTCCTGAATGCGCATCGACATGCACGGGACAACTCAGCAGATCCACAGGAGGGGTGGCACATCCTTGAGGCCTTTCTACTGCCTGCCACTGGCGGCTTCATCAGAGGGGAGCTCTTCCTTTGTTGTCGGAAGGTTGAGACGAAGAAGAGGGAGGGTTACGGGGG
>BFEA01000834.1:401609-414506 GCA_003427395.1 Chara braunii | reverse complement strand
AAGGGGTTTTGGCCCTAATTTCAGAAACTGGGTCAGATTGTTGTACCTTGACTCCCAAGCCTCAGTTGTAATCAATGGCATGAAATCTGAGCCTTTCACCCTTTCGCGATCCCTCCKACAGGGATGYCCCCTGGCCCCCCTCCTGTATGTATTACAACAGGAGGTACTTCTTGATATGATAAGAGTGTCCGTYGACATCAAARGACTGACTATATCGACCTCACGRCAGATTAAAGCATCAGCCTTGGCAGATGACCTCTCAGTTATCTCTGCTAACTCCCCGATATCTYTGCAGGCAGTCTCCAAYTGCCTCTCCCTTTTTRAGAAAGCTTCAGAAGCTAAAGTKAGTTGGACGAAATCAGTGGCCCTGTCCAGGGACAACGCAYCACTAGCCATCGATCTGGGGATAGAGGTAATAAAAAGTGATTCCTCAGAGAGGTTCCTAGGGGTAGAAGTCTCCTTTTCTGATTGMCAGAGTAAACAGAACCAACTGCTAGAAGACAAGGTCTTTAACAGGTTGGTCAGATGGTCCTCCTTCWGGTCCATCTCACTCTTTGGTAGAGCGTTGGTMATCAACGCAGCTGTTTTTTCAACCCTCTGGTATGTGCTGACAGTTAGGGCTCTTTCTCYTGCTACCGATAAACGGATCAGGAAAGGGAYTACCAACTACCTTTGGAAAGGCACGGTGGAATGCGGGAATGCATTACCCRAGGTAGCTTGGTGGAAGGTCACCCAGAAGCGAAACTGCGGGGGGCTTGGCCTGCTTGATCCGTTGACTCAGAACCAGGCATTGCTAAGCAAGTGGGTGATCAGAGGACTKCTAGATCYAGACAAGAAACCGTGGATGCTGTTGGCAGAAACTCTGCTGTCCCAAGAATGGGGACTCTCCAGGYCCAAAGATGTTTGKGTCTGCTTGCTRCTACAACCCTTCCTCAAYAAGCGCATCCATTCYGAASTATGGAAACCAATCATACAGGYRTGGAAAACACTGCTACCAACACTTCTAAGAGAGCCMGAGGCAAGGGARGAAGWCCTCCTACAACCCATTTTYGAGAAKCATSTCATACTGACGGCGCAGGGCACTCCGCTCYGAATCTCARAAAGCGCCGGAGGTTTTGGTCACAAATGGATTCAGAAGGGGATCACACAGATGARAGATCTGTGGAATGAGGAAACGAAGGAATGGAGGTCAGAAACAKAAATTCAAACAKTCATGGGCAATGATCACACCGTACATAATTGTCTGTTYGTCRTTCAACAGRCAGTCCCTGCGCGGTGSATSAMAATCCTACAGACTRAACCATTCCAAAAAGGGAYGTGGGTCRTGGATGAAGATGAACAAGGTTTCTTKTGGAAGGTCGAAGAAGTGTTGGATATCGATACCCTCAGGTGCTCSAAATGGAAAGAGAACCGACAGAAGCTGCAGRAACTCACCACCAATAGAGAGCCTCAYGATCCACAGCCAGGGTTTACGCTTTACGCAGATCACTGCAGGCTGATCAGAGTAAAAACCACTACGCAACAAACTAGCAAGGGCCCCACAGCSTCCTATGAGTTGCTAATGGGCGGACAACYGGTAGGGAAAGGGAAGRTWGATGTGSGTCTGATTGGCTGGAAGAACGTTACCGAGGACATCTCTCAGGCCACACTGTTGGAATACACTGTCTCTTTGGGCTACCGGTTGAAATCCAAAGCCAATGAACTGTGTGTGGTGGTGAAGGATTCTTGGGATCAGAATCAAACCAAGCTGGGTCTTCCTNTCTCTTTGGGCTACCGGTTGAAATCCAAAGCCAATGAACTGTGTGTGGTGGTGAAGGATTCTTGGGATCAGAATCAAACCAAGCTGGGTCTTCCTTGGAGCAAGTTATCTTGGGTTCAGTCCTTCGGCAAATTATTGAAGAGATACCCTGCAGTCAAACACGCAAGTCTTGAGTGGTTGTTAATCCACCAATGTGTTCCCACGGGCAGCTGGTGTACAAAGAAGAGGATGCTTGTTAACCTTCTTTGCATGACATGCACTGCACAGCAGATAGAGTATTCATCCCATATCTGGTGGTTCTGCGACTTTGCCGAGAATTTCTGGACCTGGTGGCAAAATCTCTGGTCCCAGATCAATCAGGGACTAGACCACTCCAGAAGGTGAGATGAGAAGCTCATCCTGGGAGGCCCCAACAAGGGCCTACCAACCATGGTCGGATTAGCAAGGACTGTGGGCATGTGGGCTATTTGGATGGAACGGAACCAGGCCAGATTCAACAACGAGCGACCAAATATGGAAAGAGCACAGCATTTCATGAAAAGAAGTATTCGAGACATTATTGCGGCAATTTTCGCTGCACCGCGCTTCTTGCTTGCGCACGTCTTGCTGCGGTAGGAGTTAGGCTCTGATTGGACCGTGCCCTTAATCTTGTGTGTAGCTGTAATTTTTGGCGGGCACGATTGTAACTGTACTTCTCTTCTTTTCTATTCTCTTCTATTTTTCCCGCCTTCTTCCTCTTCTTCGCGCATACTTCGTCCTCTGTTCTAATTGGCCTAAACGATTTCGTGACAGGATCGATATGTGGAGTGTGGCTACGTCCGCCACCCCGCGGCCTGACCATGCAGACGTAGGCACTCCCTTTCTTCTCATTCCTTCCACTTAGTCCTAATCCTGCACCTCTCACGCGGACATGCATGCTATAAATTTCGCAAGCGCGACTAGTTGGCTCTCTATGAATTTTGAGGTGAGCGTGGTCAGTGAGGATCGGCTAACGAGCAATTTGGAAGGTGAGTAGACGAGAGGGTTGGGTGATCCGACGAGCTGGTGCTCAGTGTGCGGGGTTGACGTGCGGGCCGCGATGAACTATGGCGCACGGGCGAACCTGGCTTGCATGCTCGGACCAAGCGGGGTAACAACTCTGTGTTGATGCAAGGCGACGGAATTGCCTCATCGGAGGTGGTGTAGAGAAAGAGAGAGCGGATGTGTGCGGGATGGTGTCTTTCTCCCATCTTCTGTATAATTTTGATGTTGGGCGCGAGCCATCTTTTTGTTCTTGGTCATTTCGGATTTTCTTCTTCTTCGCAATTTTATGCATGATCTGATTTATTGCCCCTTGCTTTCTACCTTTTCGTGTGATCAGGCGCTTGCGTTGATCTTTGCGAAGTTCTTCAGCTTAATAAGGATGCATGTCGTTCTTTTGTGAATGGATGGGTTTAATGTATGAGTACTTGTCGATTTCTCATTATTTTTCGAGTCGTATGGATAAGTCCGCTGGGAATTCGTCGGTCCACCAAATTCGCATCCGGCCCCAACGGCGACGAAACCCGCAGAGATGGTAACTTCATTTTCCAGGGTGTGAAAGCCAGACGTAACCCATGCCTTCCATCTTGCACAATGGCCCCTAAAACTTGCGACAGGAGATCTCAGTTCCGACCTGGGACTTCCCCCCCCCCCCACTTTCCTAAAGTCCATGGCACACCCCCTTTTTCACACTCTCGGGCCCCCCTCCCACTCCGATCAGGAAGTCGCGCTGGGTGTGACGTTGGTATCGGAGCTGACACGTGGCGAGCTTACGAACTAACAAGAGGGTAATTCGCGCAGAGCTATTTAGTGAACAGAGGGCGGCCTAGACAGCGGAACGTGCTCCGACGTGATCCTATAGTAACTAGGAGCAGATCGGTCGGTCGGCAGGCTGCCAACATGAACGCCAATCAGCAAAATCCAAATCAGCCAAACCCGACACAAAACCCTCCTCAAGCTCCGCGAGCCCGTGCACCTGCGGCTCCCCCTGATCTTTATCTCTTCGATCCTGCGCACCATCTGGCCGGAGCATGGTTGGCCACATTGCCTGCGCAACAGTACGATAATGATGAAACCTGAATCAACATCCCCACCAGCTTGGGAGGGGATGCGCACTACTGGTTCAACACTTATGCTTGGGTAGATCTCCCGACCTTCGAGCAGGATTTCTTAAACCGATTCGATTATATCCATCCGGAGCAGGCCCTTTTCGTGATCAAGGATCGAGTTCAGAAACCACTCCAATCCGTCACGGAATACCGCAATCGGTTCTATAGGATGTTCGTTAAGACTGAGCGAGGAGAGTTGGTCGGGAGAGGCCTCTTTATTGACGGGCTCCGTATCCGGACCATGAGGGTGAAGCTGCAAAAGCAGTTCCTCCCGATGAATTACACCCTGTAGCAGATCATGGCTGCTGGGGAAGAAATGAAGCGAAAGTTTGCTGCCAACTTTCCAGAAGGAGAGGATTACCCCAGAGAAGGGGATTCCTCGGAGCTGGCCAGAGCGAAGGCCGAGTTAGCGGCACTTCAAAACAAATTCGAAAATATGGGCTTTGTCTCTGGTCCTGTCAGTGTTGTCACCTATCTAGAACAAATTGTAACTAAAAGGCCAGTACCGGACACAGCCAGGGGATGGCCTATACCTGTTATGGCCGCTCCTGCACCTCCCCGGACACCTCCACCAGGCCGAGCGAACCGAATGCAATACTGGAATTGACCCGAATATTAGTTAGCTTGATGCAAGAAAGTACGAAGGAACAACGTGAGCACAATGCCAGGATAGAATCGTTAATGAGATCGATGGGCCCCATTACTGTTAGGGCCGCACTAGTGGCACAAGGAATCGTCCCCGCACCAGCTATGGGCGGGGCGACGGCCAATCTGACTGTTTGTTACATGTGTCACCAACCCGGCCATATAGCCCGAGATTGTCCCCACCGACCTGAACAGGTCCGGATTGGAGCCGCCTTTGTGGCCGCTGTGCCTTTGGCCAACGGACCAGGGAGGGTGGGCGCGATGATTGAAGAGATGGAAGGAGGAGAAAGCATGATAGCCACTACTGAGGAAGTCACAAAGCTTATTCCTCTTTACCAGTACGTTGCATTGGGATATCCGGGATTGGGAATGATAGGAACCATCCGATCCGCAAACGAACAGCGAGAGGTAGCCGAATGGACACCTTCTCCGGGAGAAATGGAATCAGGCGGTCTCACTTTCGTTACTGGAGAGATCGATGTTTTGAACATCGTCCGAGCCTTGGATCACCAAATTCCCTTACCAATCGGAAATTTGTTGTCTATATCGGAACAAGGTAATGAACGCATGTTGCAACATTGCAAAGCAAACCGAAAACGATTTGCTCTCACTAAGTTAGTAGCCACAAAGGGAAAAGCCCCGGCCCCTAACGACAAGCCAGATGTCCCCAGTACGTCGGATCCGATACGGTTGGGACTAATCCAAAAAGATGACCACTTCCTGTGCATTAAAGCAATTCCGTGGAAATCCACGGAATGTGATATCAAAGTATGGAGAATTCCGTACAATGTTTTGATCGATTCGGGAGCTGCTGTTTTGGCTATCTCCCTGAGAGTGGTGGAAAGAGCAGGAAGAAGAAAATATTTGATTATGTTAACAGATAAGGATCATCTCGTCTCTGCGGATAAGAAAAAGATCAAAGCAGTAGGCAGAATAACCAACGTCGCTTTTCATTTGGGAAAAGTTCACGCCCAGGGGGATGTTGTGGTATTGGACGTAAACACGTACGATGTCCTCCTGGGTTTGCCAACTCTCACCGCCTTACGAACCAACTTAGACTTCGAGCGACGATCAATCATCCTCTGAAATACGGGTTGGAAACCGTACGTTATTCCTATGCACTTAACTCTCTGAACCATGTTACGCACGACTCGGAAAACTCCTCCTGCGCCAGAAGAAGTTCTCTGAGTGATCACATGGAAGGAACCCGCTGAAGAAACAAGCCCAAGGGGAAAGAAACCAGAACTAGTAGGTGACTCTGACAGCGAAGACGAAGCCGATCCTGTAATTTAGGACATGGCTCGGCAACTGATTCGCTACCCGATCCAACAGAAGACCACGAAAACGTTCGTTCTGATAAAAAAAAATCTGCAACGGACACAGACTCTGATCTTAGGAGAACCACTCGTACAAATCTCCCAAATGACCGATTCTTCGGAACCCCCTTTGACCCTGTACGAGGTCATCTCCTCGCTTCTCTCGAGGTAGAGAGACAAGAAAGCGTTCTGTGACATAACGGAGCTACCCCGTTCCCCGCTCTCTTCAGGGAAGGAGGTTCGGCTGCTAAGACAGGGGGCCAAAAACGAGGCTTTGAAACCCTCTGGGTTTCACGACCTGACGCATTACGAACTTGGAATCAAGGTCATAAAGAGACCTGTACACTGGCAAGACATCAACGATGGCGTAACCCAGGAAGAACACGTGGCAATCCGAGATGAGGACGCTCAAATGGTTGCCACGGTGTTCTCCTGACGATTGGACGACTCCTTTATTTTAGCGAGTCCGCCAGGAAATGGTAACAAAATCGGTGCGAAACAGGTAACGGTCAACATACACGGACAACTCTACGAGCTACATGTGCCCCAGTGTGTACCTAATGAAACTCACCGACTGATTGTAGATATTCTAATCGAATATCAATGGGCGATTTGCGTTAAAGACACAAGCATCAGGCTGTCGTTAGTTATTCAACATGAAATCCAAACTGGGACGCAGCCGCCCATTCACTGCAAACCGTACCGATATTCTCAGGCGGAACAAAAAGAAGCATTGCAAAGAATCAGGGAATTCGAAGCTAACGGATGGATCGAGCCAACTACCGAAGGCTGGTCGTTTCCTGTAGTTTAAGTCCCGAAAAAAAACGGGTCGATTCGCATTTGCATTGATTACAAGAAGCTAAATGATATCACCATCAAAGATATGTACCCCCTTCCCCGCATTGATGATCTGTTACATGCGATTGGGTGTGCTAATTATTTTAGTAAGTTTGATATTTGCCACGAATTTCCTCACATTCTGGTTAAGGAGGAGGATCGACTCAAGACGGTCTTTGTACTGTTTGAGGATACCTGGCAGTGCGTTCGTTGCCCGATGAGGATTTGCAATGCACGGACTACTTTCTAGAGAGCGATGAACGTCACGTTTCATAAATTTGTCAGCACGACTAGGCTGACTGAACTTCACTCAAGGAATGATCAATTTTTGCGTCATTGTTTATATGGACGATATCTTGGTCTAATTGGAATCATTCCACGGATATGGACAACACATCGAATGAACACTTTGGGCGTTAAAGGATGCTAGCTTCAAGATTGCACTGGAGAAGAGTGAGTTTTTCCTCTCGGAGATCTCGTTCCTGGGGTACGTGGTGACCCCGGGGGGTTAAGACGAGATTCGAGAAAGCTCGCGGTTGTTCAAGACACCCCCACGCCCACGTCGTTGACGCAAGTCCGTGCTTTCTTGGGGCTGGCCTCGTACTACCACCGATTTATCAAGGGTTTCGCGGGAATCGCACGACCGAAAACGAACCTTCTACGGAAGGATTAGCCACTGAGTTGGGACGCCGAGTGTGAACGGGCCTTTGTCAGTTTGAAGGAGGCTTTGGCTACGCCGCCTATTTTGATCCGGCCGGACCCTGAGAAGCAGTTCATGCTCATTACGAACTGGCAGCCTGAAGCAATCTCCATATTTTGGCTTAGAAGGGGAAAAACGGCCGTGAACACGTCATCGAGTACGCTTTGCGGACGGTGCCCGACGAAATAAGGAACGATTCGGCTCTTGAGGGAGAGTGTTACGCGGTTGTTTAGGGAATTCAACACTTCCATCCGTATCTGTACGGACAGAAGTTCCTCCTTGTCACGGACCATGAGCCCTTGCAGGCTCTCAAGAGGTTTACCAATTATACGGGTATGATTGGACATTGGGCTGTACGATTGCAAGAATACGATTTCGATATCGTCCACCGGAAGACGGAGAAGCACGGGAACGCTTACGGGCTGACACGGTTGCACCGACCCAACAAGGTGGCCAAGGATGAAGAGATCACTCTGTGGAAGGAACCGGAACCAGCAAGTGGACCACTAGACGGACAGGTGGCAGTCCTCCCGCGCGACAAAAAGTGACACGAAAGCACTATGGCGATGGGGGACGAAGGTAATTCTGGAAGCCACCTTTCTCCCCTCTCATCTTCGTCTTTTCTCTCCTTACCCGATAAGTTTTGCTATTTTTGCGAGGCAATCTCACATGTTTACTCTGTCCCTATGCGTCCTAGTGGGGAGGGGTATGTCGAATGGGTGAATTGTCAGCATTGTGTCTCCAGGGCCCAGACTCCTGTATTCAGTACAGAGGTGCAGACAAGGCCTGGTTGTGTCCCTTATGTCGATCCGATAAAATCCCAACCGAGGCTCGGTTTCTCGAAGCCACGTCCGAAGGGCTGGAAAAGACCCGTAGGTTTAGAAGGGCTGAAGTGTGGACAAATGTCGTCTTGATCGCCTCAGTAGTTGGAAACCCCCTCCGAGACTTCACCAACGAAGATCGGAGACGGACCAATGAGAGGGCACGGGACTACCGATGGAGTGAGGGACGGTTAGAAAAGCGAAAGACAGATGGTAGTGGGATTTGGATGTTCGTACCTTATCCGTTCATGAGGTATGACTGGGTTAAGTCGGCACACGAGGAAACTGCAGCCCACTTCGCTGTCCGGATTACAGAGGCGGCGATCGACCAGAACGAATGGTATTGGTTCAATATTCGTGACAATGTTAAATTCATCGTCCGAAATTGTCTGGTGTGCGCCGCTGACAAGGCGCCAATCCAACCGCCTAGGTCGATAGTGCCCACAATAGTTGAACGACCGTTCCAAAGGGTTAACATGGATACCACAGATATTGTCGTACCCCCTGAACCAAATAGTTGTGAGTATTCAATTCTGCTGGTATTCGTAGACCATTTCTCAAAATGGATCGAGGCGTATCCTTGCAAAACGTGACAGGCGGTGGAAATCGCGCAGTACGTCAACTGTTTTCATGGAATGCACCAGGACACGGAAGAGATCCTAACGGACAATGGGGCAGAATTCAGAGGAGAACTCTTGAGGAACCTAGTCCTACATGGTGTCTCTGTCCGCAATACTACTCCCCATATGTCGCAATCGAACAGACTAGTAGAAAACGAGAACCGAGTAATCAAGACGGCATTGCGGCGTAGTATCGCGGCGAGAGAGATACGAGGCCTTGGCCCGATACTGTGGACCATATATTAGCTATTCACTGTGGGACACCCCATGAGTCCACCGGCCTGACCCCCTTCCAATTACGGACCAATAGTTTGCCTTGTGTAGCCCCACGGAGCCTAAATGATGAAACAACCCTTCCGCGACGGGCCACTAGAGCGACGGTTAAGGATAAGGCCCAACGCCATCTGGAATTGATGGAAAAGGCCCTTCCCCGGTTAGCCCGAAAAAGACAGCGAATGACCGAAATGGTCCATGGACGACAGGTCCGAAGCTACGAGGCTGGGAATGAAGACGCGGGGCCTCGGCCCCAATATAAATTAGGGGATATAGTGCAGGTGAGGAAATGTCCTCGTCAAGGCAAGCTAGCGCCACGATTCTTCGGGCGATTCCAAGTAGTCAATCTTGGTCCGAGCGGGGTGAACACGGTGCGACTCGCGCCGGAGGTGTCGGGAAGTCAATCGGCTCGCTCGATCATTCGACATGTGTCCTACCTTCGTCCTCTCCCCACTTCCTCTCCTCTCTCATCATCTTCATCGTCCCTCGATCATGAAGAGGACGACGACGATCTTGAGTCCTCTTTTTCCTCTCAGGCTTCGTCTCTACCTTCGCCTCCATCGCCATGAGCTTTTCGACCGAACAGGTTATCAGCGAGCGTCTGATGAGACCCAGGGGCCGCATAACGGCGATCCGGCAAGTGCGGCGACCGCGACTAAGTCCCGATCTGCTTCGATTTGCAGCCTTCTTGAGTACGGCGGCCATCCACGCAGCAGCATAGTTCCGATTCGTGCAGGCCGGAGCAACAAGCGTATTGGCCGAGATATCGGCCTTCCAACGCCCGTCCCCGCCCAACGTAAGCCACGTGTCCGTCATCGTCGCCTTCACCGATGACATCACCACGCTGCATCTGGCGGTACACTTGGACGTTTTTCGACAGTTGCAAAGCTAGGCGACGGAGATCACGACCGCGTGGGTTCCATTACTAGCTTGGCCAAACGAACGGATTGTCACCGCCAACGATGTTGACATCTAGCTTCGAGTCTCTTCCAGCGCGCCGGAGGTCATCCTCCCGGAGCTTCTTCCCTTCGCCCCGCCTCAATGAACCGTCACCGCCTCTTTCTCTTCAATCTCCCGTCCGATCTCCCCACCTTCTGGCAGTCTGCCATCGACTCCCCTTTGTCTTTTTGAATCAGGGAGTTCAACGTGCCGATCTTGGAGGACGCCAAGTGGACAGAGTGGTGGCACGCCTACGCTGCACTTAGCTTCTGCCTCCTTGAGGTGGTGTTTCACTTGGCGGAGCCGGCGAATAAGGACGAGGAAGATGAGATCTCGCACAACGAGGTGGAATTGTTGATCGCGTAGGCCTGGCGGATGGATACGAAGGGTGAACTGTTGGGGATACTGTTCGGGAAGGTGAGAGAGGGTCATCGAGGCGGAATCACGGACGAGCTGCTCGTGTTCCTGACGGAGCTGGTGGACTATCTGCCTCTCGATATTCTGTTGCGCTGCAACGAGAAGCGGAAGACGACCATGCTCACCCGTACGCTAGCGGCGCACCTGGTGTGACCCACATGTACGGAGCTGGACGAGGATAACTGCGATTATCCTTCCACGGGCCTCTACCTTGTGGTCGACGTTACCGATCTCACGCTGTGGGACCCGATCGTCCGAAGGGTGGACTTGGGCGGACCGATGGACGGAGAAGAAGAAGAAGAGAGAGAGGACTTGGGGGAGGAAGAGGACGACAGCGCGGGGGAAAGATCCGACGATCCCGACTATCGCGAGTCGGAGGAGGAAAAAGAGAGATCGGAGGAGCCAAGGTCGTAGGAGGCGAGACTGAAAGAAGAGGAGTCAGAAGAGAGCGGATCGGGCGAATCAGCTGGACCCACTGACTCGCTGAGCTGAGCAGGGAGGAGGTCGAGATCACCGAGCAGAGGAGAAGGGAAAGGGTGGAGGGAAAGAGGCCGATTGTAGAATCGGAAGGGCAACTGATGCAGGACGATCCGGCGCGCAATCCGGAGCTGCCCCATGAGGAGTCGGAGGGAAATGGAGTCGCAGCCGCAGAGGGATCGAGAAGCCGACGCAGCCGAAGAGATCAAGCGTCGGCTCAATCCCCTTCATCTTCGCGATCCAACGTTCGCTTACGTGGAGATGCTGGCGCTCGAGCTTCGTCCCCGGTCATTATCTCTCCGTCCCCGTGATTTCCTCACAGTCAAGCAGCTCCTAGGCCGACCACCGTTTCCCTCTAGCTGGTTCCCGTTCCCACCTTCGCTTTTTCACCATCGCTACTCCACCCGTCTTCTAATCACTATCTTCCCACACACCACGACTGGCTCCCTTGCTGCTTCCTTCCCCCTCCACGTCCTTCTCTTCAGTGTCGCGTGGCAAGAGTTTAATAATACAAAGCTTTATTGCATGATCTCGGGGGCGATCCCCTCCTGCGAGGACTATGAGGACTTCCGCGCCGCGATCCCCCGCACCCTTTGCACCCTTTACCCCGATTACCTCACCTCCCTCCCCATAAAGAGCAGCGATTCCCCAGAATCCACCGAACGATTCACTACACGCAAGTCCCCGATGATGATTGTGAGCTCCGCCGCTTCATGCCTCCCCTTCCCCAAATCCATCCACCACCTCCCCCGCCAGTTATTCAATTGCCCTTTCCCAACAACCTCTGAGTTCAGAGTTCACGAGTGCCACGTTGAATGACATCCATACTCTTATCTCACTGTAAGTGGCTCGTGCAAGCTCCACGTCGATCATCGGCTTCTTCAATGGATCGGTGAGTGATGAATGAGCAAGCAGGAGCTCGCTCAAGATTGGAACCCCCTAGGTGTCACATATGTGACGAACTGTTTTCTATAACCGCGCAACTTTCTACGCGAAGCTGCTTCGGGAGATGGGACGGGATGGTCGGGTGAAGCGCATGGAAATGGGTAAGCCGGGCTAGTTGCATGGATGCCCTCACTTCTTTCGTTTTCGGGTTTGCGAACCAGGGCCGGAAAAACCCCGCGCAGACGGTTGAGTGGGCGGGCCTTAGCGACCGTGATGAATAATGGTTGTCATAGCTTCTTTCTTGTTCTGCTGTGGGAATGAGAACTTTGGGCGCGATCAGCGTGCGGGAATATAAATTTTCAAAATTTTAACTGATGTCGAGCCCCCACGGGCTCTCACAATTGTTTGTCTGTTGTCGGAATTACTTTTCGTAATTAAGATTAAGATAGGAATTTAGAAGCCTTGAAATTCTTGTTGCACCGCGCTTCTTGCTTGTGCACGTCTTGCTGCGGCAAGAGCTAGGCTCTTATTGGACCGCGCCCTTAATCTTGTGTGTGACTGTAATTTTTGGCGGGCGCGATTGGAACTATACTTCTCTTCTTCTTGATTCTCTTGTGTTTTCCCCGCCTTCTTCCTCTTCATCGCGCATACTTCGTCCTTTGTTTTAACTGGCCTAACCGATTGCATGACCGGATCGATGTGTGGAGTGTGGCTACATCCCCCACGCCGCGGCCTGGCCATGCAGACGTAGGCACTCCCTTTCTTCTCCTTCCTTCCACTTAGGCCTAATCCCGCATCTCTCCCGCAGATATGCATGCTATAAATTTCGCAAGTGCAACAAGTTGGCTCTCTATGAATTTCGAGGTTAGCGTGGTCAGTGAGGATCGGCTAACGAGCAAGTTGGAGGGTGAGTAGACGAGAGGGTTGAGCGATCTGACGAGCTGATGCTGAGTATGAGGGGTTGACGTGCGGGCTGTGACGGGCTGTGGCGCACGGGCGAACCTGGCTTGCATGCTCGGACCAAGTGGGGTGACAACTCTGTGTTAATGCGATTGGGCGATCGGACGAGCTGGTGCTGA
>BFEA01000834.1:368433-385933 GCA_003427395.1 Chara braunii | reverse complement strand
ACGTCCAATCATGCCCGTGTAGTTGGTAAGCCTCTTGAGAGCCAGCAGGGGCTCATGGTCCGTGATGAGGAGGAACTTCTGTCCGTACAGATACGGATGGAAGTGCTGAATTCCCCAAGCAACCGCGTAGCATTCTCCTTAAGGAGCCGAATCGTTCTTCCTTTCGTCAGGCACCGTTCGCGAGGCGTACTCGATGACGTGTTCACGGTCGTCTTTCCCCTTTTGAGCCAAAATAGCGGAGATTGCTTCAGACTGCCGATATGTAATGAGTATGAACTGCTTCTCAGGGTCAGGCGGATCAAAATAGGCGTCGTGGCTAAAGCCTCCATCAGAGTGACAAAGGCCCGTTCACACTCCGCGTCCCATCTCAATGGCTGGTCCTTCTGTAAAGGGTTCGTTAGAGGTCGTGCGATTGTCGCGAAACCCTTGATAAATCGGCGGTAATACGAGGCCAGTCCCCAAAAGGCCCGGACTTGTGTCAACGATGTGGACATGGGGGCATCTCGAACGGCCGCGACGTTTCTCGAATCCGGCCTGAGCCTTCCATGGGTCACCACGTACCCCAGAAATGAGATCTCTGAGAGGAAAAAATCGTTTTTCTCTAGTGCAATCCTGAAGCCAGCATCCTGCAACAACCCAAGAGTCCATTCGATGTGTTGTGCGTGTCCGTGAAACGATTATGAATAGACCAAGATGTAGTCCATGTACACAATGACGCAAAAGTTGATCATCCCCTGAGCCAGCTTGGTCTTATTGACAAAATTATGAAACGTGACGTTCATAGCTCTCTCGAAAGTAGCCGGCGCATTGCAAATTCCCATCGGGCAACGAACCCACTGCCAGGTGCCTTCGAATAACACAAAGGCCGTCTTTGGCCGATCTTCCTCCTTAACAAAGATGTGACGAAATCCATGACGAATACGAAACTTACTAAAATAATTAGCACACCCAATCACATCCAACAGATCATCAGTCCGGGGAAGGGGGTACACATCTTTGATCGTGATATCGGTAGCTTTCTGTAATCAATGCAAATGCGAATCGAGCCGTTCTTTTTCGGTACTAAAACTACAGGAAACGACCATGGTCCAGTTGCTGGTTCCATCCACCCATTAGCCTTGAATTCTCTGATTCGTTGTAATGCTACTTTTCGTTCCGCGAGAGAATATCGATACAGTTTGCAGCGGATCGGCGGGTGCGTTCCGGTCTGAATTTCGTGCTGCATGATCAAGGATAGTCCGATATCCGTATCCGTTATGCTAATCGCCCCTTGGTATTCGGTCAGAATATCCGTAATCAATCGATGGGTTTCATTGAATACATACTGAGGCACATGCAGCTTGTATGGATGTCCGTGTCTGGTAACTATTACATGCTTCGTACCAACTCTATTGCTGCTCTCCAAGGGGGGAGCAGAGATAAAGGAGTTGTCCGACCGCCAGGAAAACACGGTGGCGACCATTTGAGCATCTTCCTCTCGGATGGCCAAGTGTTCTTCCGGGGTTACGCCATCGCTGATGTCTTGTCAGCACACTGGATTCTCAACAATTTTGATTCCGAGCTCATAGGATGTAGGATCGCCACGTCCAGGGGGGTTCCAAAGCTTCGCTTTCGGCCCTCAATCGCAGCAATCAAACTTATTTTCCTGTAGAAAGCAGGGAACAGGGTAGCTCTGTGATATCACAAAATGCCTTCTTGTCTCTGTATCGTGTAAGAAGCGGGGAGATGGCCTCGTACAATGTACGATGTACGAGGGGGTTTCGAAGAATCGGTCATCCGGGATATTTGCACGAGTGGTTATCCTAAGATTCGAGCTCGCGTGCGTTGCAGATTTTTTTTTGTAAGTACAAACGTTTTCGTAGTCTTCTGTAGGATTGGGTAACGAATCAGTTGTTGAGCCAGATCCTGTATTTTACCGGATGCTCCGTCTTCGCTGTCAGAGTCGCTCGGTAGTTCGGGTTTTTTCCCTTTGTTGTCCGTTTCTTCGGCGGGTTCCTCCCAAGTGATCACTCGGAGAACTTCGGGTGCTGGGGGAGTTTTTCGGGTTGCGGGTATCATAGTTCTGAGAGTCAAGCGCATAGGAATGACATACGGTTTCCCTCCCGTATTTCTAAGTATGATCGATCGTCGTTCGAAGTCCAAATTGGCTCGCAAACCAGTGATAGCCGGCAAACCAAGGAGGACGTCGTACGTGTTTACGTCCAGTACTACAACATCGCCCAGAGCATGAACCTTTCCTAATCGGAAAGCGACATTAGTCATTTTGCCCACTGCTTAGATTTTTTCCTCATCCGCAGAGACGAGATGATCTTTGTCTGTTAACATAATCAAATATTTCCTTCCTCCACAACTCTCAGGGAGATGGGCAAAGCGGCAGCCCCCGAATCAACAACGGCATTGTACGAAATTCCCCATACTTCAATATCATATTCCGCGGATTTCAACGGAATCGCTTTGATGCGCAGGAAGTGATCGTCCTTTTGGATTAGTCCTTATCGTATTGGATCCGACACGCTGGGGACGTCTGGCTTGTCATCGGGTGCCGGGGCTTTTCCTTTTGTGGCCGCCAACTTAGTGAGAACAAATCGTTTCCATTTGCTTTGCAATGTTGCAGCATGCGTTCGTTAGCGTGCTCCGATATAAAAAACAAATGTCTGATTGGTAACAGAATTCGGTGATCCAAGACTCGGACGATGTTTAGCACGTCGATTTCTCCAGTGATGAAGGTGGGACCACCTGATTCCATTTCTCCCGGGGAAACTCTCCATTCGGCTACCTCCCGCTGTTCGTTTGCAGGTCGGATAGTTCGGATCATTCCCAATCCCGGATAACCCAGTGTGATATACTCATCAAGCGGGATTAGCTCTGCAGCTTCTTCAGTAGTGGCTACTGCACTTCCTTGTCCTTCCATCTCTTCGATCATCGTGCCGACCCTCCCTAACCCGTTAGCTACAAGCGCAGCGGCCACAGGGGTGGCCCCCACTCGGACCTGTGCAGATCGGTGCGGACAGTCACTAGCTATGTGGCCGGGTTGGTGACACGTGTAACAGACACTCAAATTGGTCGTCGCTCCGTCCATTGCCAGAGCGGGTGCGATCCCCTGTGCTACCGGTGCGGCCTTAACAACAAGGGGGCATCGATCTCATTAATGCTTCCATCATGGCATTGTATTCGCATTCAATTTGTTTTTTCTTGCTTTCTTGCATTAAGGTAACTAGTGTCCGGGTTAGTTCTAGTATCGCATTTGACTTGGTCAGTTTCGTGGAGGTGTCAGGGGGAGGTGCAGGGGCAACCATTACAGATACAGGCAATCCTGTGGATGTGTCTAGCACGAGTTTCTTAGTTACAATCTGTTCTAGATAGGTGATGGGACCGGAAACAAAGCCCATGTTTTCAAATTTGTTTTGAAGCGCACCTAACTCAGCCTTCGCTCTCGCCAGTTCTGCGGAGTCCCCTTCTCTCGGGTAGTCCTCTCCTTCTAAAAAACTAGCGGCAAACTTCCGCTGCATATCTTCTGCAGCGGACATGATCTGCTACAGGGTGTGATTGATTGGGGAGAACTGCTTTCGCAACTTCGCCCTAATTGTCCGGCTACGGAGCCCGTCAATGAGTAGATCCCTCCCGACCTCCTCCCCTTGTTCTGTTTTAACAAACATCCTATAGAACCTATTGCGGTACCTTAGTGACGGATTCGTGTGGTTTCTGAACTTGATCTTTGATCATGAAAAGGGCCTAGTCTGGATGAATGTAGTCGAATCAGTTTAAGAAATCCCGCTCAAAGTCGAGAGATCCACCCAAACGTAAGTGCTGAACCAGTGGTGCACATCCCCTTCTAATCTGGCGGGGATGTTGATCCTGGCTTCATCGTTGTCGTACTGTTGGGCGCGTAGAGTGGCCAGCCATGCTCCGGCTAGGTGATGCGCGGGATCAAAAAGATAGAGATCAGGCGGAACCGCAGGTGCACGAACTCGCTGTACAGGGTTCGGGCCCGGGTTTGGGGCCTGATTTACGATGTGCATATTGGAGGCTTGCCGACCGACCGATTTGCTCCTAGTTACTATAGGATCGCGTCTTGGCGCGTTCTGCTGTCTAGGCTGCCCTCTGTTCGCCAGATCGTTCTGCGCGACTTACCCTTTTGATAGTCCGTGAGCTCGCCACGTGTCGCTCCAATACCAACCTCACGACTAGCGCGACTTTCAGATCGGAGTGGGATGGGGGCCTGGGAATGCGAAAAAGGGGTGTGCCAAGGATTTTAGGATAGTGGGGGGGGGGGTGGAGTCCCAGGTCGGAACTGGAATCTCCTGTGGCGAGTCTCAGGGATAGTCGTGCAAGATGGTAAGCGCGGGCCGCGTCAGGCTTTTATGCCTGGTGGGATGTCATCACCATCCTCGCGAGTTTCGTTGTCGTGGCTGGTCTCGAATTTGGTGAACCGGCGGAACGCTATGGGTGTCGCGTTGTCTAATTAATCACTAGCGCTGCTCGTGACAGGGCTCGGAGTCTAACGAAGCGGGCCTCAGGTCAGCCTCGTTCCGGGTTCGTCAAATGAACCCTGCGGCTCGGTACTCGCTGTCCTGCTGGCACTCAGAGCACGCGGTTCGAGGCCAGTAGGGGGCGATTGCGTGCCAAGGGGCCGTTGTGAGGCAGTGAAAAGGCAACACGAGGCGGTATGGGGGGAAGGTTGTCTCAATGATGACGACACCAGGTTCGGCGATGACGTGGCTTGCGTGTGAAATGGGGAATTGGGAGGGATAAGGGATCGTGCTCAAGGCCCACTCAATGTCCCATTCACAGATTCGTTCGGTTCCGGTTTGAAAGGGAAATTTCGGAGGGTCGGGCCTGGGTTGCGCGAGGAGATAGGCGTTTTTCCACTCCTAGTATTCTAGGAATCGTCATTGTCTCAGGATTTCCCGATCTGTGGCGTGAAAAGGGCCCCTATCATCCATGCTGTCGGAAATTTGCAGGTTTAGACATGGGTTCGAACACGGGTCTTGCAGACACGTGTGTAGGTAGCGCCCTTTTCGGTCGCGTCTACATGTGCATGCACAAGATCAAGCCCGGACTCGGTCAGATCGGCTGGCTGTTCTTCGGCTGGTCAACCATCTATTTGTCGACATACTAGCCTGATACGTGGCACTTACGCATCTGAGTGCGTGTGTCCAAAGGCAAACAAAGGGAAGGCAATCAGCGGTCAATCATACAAAATAGTCGTAGACACGTTACGTTGGAGTTCCCAAAAGGATGGTCGAGCGGTCTATCAATCGGTGGGGCGAATCCAACCAGTCATTTAGGCGCGCTTGCTCTAGTTTATTCCTGTTTGAGCGTCCTACGTGTCCGTGTGATTCGACGGAGATTGCATCAGCAATCGGGTGATTGGTCCGCGCGATAGCTTAGTTCCGAAGACACATTTCTCCTAGGCCCGATACGCATGCATTGATCGACATTCGAAGGTCGTGCGAATTCCCACGGAAACCAAAACGAGAAATCGACAGAGATTCGTGCATCAATCTTCCTAACCGAATGTGATTGCATCATTACAACCTAAGTTCACCAAAGGCATGTACAAACAATCATCGTACCCGATCTCGACAATTCGCAGAAAAACAGGGACAAAGAGGAAAAATTATATTTGGACAAAAAGATGGTTGACGCCACCTGCCAGAATTACAGAGATGAGGGAAAAACAAACACCATCCGAAGGCTGGCAGACGAGCAGCATGCACGACAAGCCCAACTCTCTTGTCTACTCACCTCTCAAGCTGACTCGTTAGCTGACCCTCGCTGATCGCGCTAACCTCAAAGTTAATAGAGAACAAACTAGTCACGCCTGCGAAATTTATAACATGCATGCTCGCGCGAGAGATACGGGATTATGCCTAAGTGAAAGGAAGGAATAGAAAGGGAGCGCCTACGTCTGCATGGTCAGGCCGCGGCGTGGGGGACGTAGCCACACTCCACACATCGATCCGGTCATGCAGTCGATCGGGCCAATTAGAACAGAGGACGAAGCAAACACGTCAAAGAGAAGGAAAGCGGGGAAGCATGAGAATCAAGAAGAAGAGGAATACAATTACAATCGTGCCCGCCAAAATTACAGTTACACACAAGATAAAGGGCGCAGTCTAGTCAGAGCCCAGTTCGTAGCTCGACAAGATGTGCGCAAGCAAGAAGCGCGGCACAGCAGAATTCAGAGTACCTAAATTCCTAGTCTAAATCCTAATTGCAAAAAGAAATTTTGAAAGGACAGAAAAACAATTCCGAGAGCCCGTTGGGGGCTCGACATTAGTAAAAAATTTGAAAAACGACATTCCCGCACGTGAATCGCGCCAGAATTCTCATGGGGGGCTCGACATTAGTAGAAAATTCGAAAAACGACATTCCTGCACGTGAATCGCGCCAAAATTCTCATTTCCCGTAGCAGAACAAGAAGGAAGCTATGACAACCGTTACTCATCGCCTCGCTAAGGCGCGGTCACCCAATCATCTGCGCGGGACTTTCCCGGTCTTGGTCCCGAAAGCCAAAAAGAAGAGAAATCTACAGCGCAGTCAGGGTTTGAGTTTTTAATTGCACTTGAGGCAAAAGAGACGGTAATGGTGAATGTATATGGCCTACGTTTCGAGTCCGCTGGGGTCGCGTGGGGGTGGGTAGTATTCGCGAGATTGTTTTTTTTTTTTTTTTTTTTTTTTTTTTTTTTTTTTTAAAACAACGACCTCTGCCAGTGAAGTGCAATTACAAACTGTTTTCGTGACTGCGCCGAAGTTACCCCCAAAAAGAAAGAAGCGAGGGTATTCATGCAACTTTCCCAGCCGACCCTAACCCATTCACTTCACCCAACCATCCCGTCCCAACCCCGAAAGCAGCTGTTCGCAGAAAGTCGCACGGTTATAGAAAATAGTTCGTCACATTCTCCTTCGTCTCATCCCCCTCCTCTAAGACTTCCTCTGTGCATGGTTTGACCTGGCGCACTCTTCTGTGTATAGCACCAGGCCCCTCACACCTTGCAACGATGATGATGTATGTTGGGTCTGTATTACGACATTGATTGGGTTGATCATTGGTATCTTAGCATTCCGCTGTGCTACCTTATACTATGTGAGGGAGGTCAGTCCTTGCTCTGTTTTGCACCATTACGGTATTCCACAGTTTGGTATCTCCTTCTCTTCTCACATGTGTGAAGTATCATGAGATGTCATGTCAGTCCCAGTCAAGTCAGGACTCATATCCCAGTCTCCCACTGCGCTACAAAGTACCATTTTGCATGTATCAGGATGAACATTGCTTGTTGAGATTTCATTTAACACTGCATTGTCCATTTAGTCCTTTTCATCACTATGCGGATCCTTGGCTCCCCATACATTGCCCAACAGGGCATGTAACAGAGAGAGAGAGAGGTGGAACAAGGGGAGGAACACTGACCTTCGCGGACGTCCAAGGCAGCGGTGGGTCGCAGTAGCTGAAGAATGCACTACACGGTGGATTCCAGCAGCGACCACGACATGGAGTGCAGCCCTGTTTTTTGCGCGGCGGCCTGGAAAAGTATGGGGTTTGAATTCAAATTCTTAGGGCCTCCCTGCTGGAGGGCATCTCAGGAAGATGCATTCCCCACAGAAGGGCAAATCGGACCGGCTGCAGGGGAAATAGGACCGCCGGTCCGGTAGTGGCATTCCAAAAAGTTGTGCTCGTCACTGACAGGGGCCTGCACGAAAGTTCAGAGGCCCAGGGGCATATCAGGGTAAGTCGGCCGTAGGAGGGGCAAATCGCAAATCAACACAAACTTCAGCGGCATTTCAAAACTTTTCCCTTTATTTTAACTACGCTATATTCTTCTATCAAATCTTTCATCATCATCTTTCAAATTCTGTCAATTCACCTTCACTACCTACCAACCACTACAGTAACTCCTAAGGCTTATACAGGGGACCCCTGCGAACATAGCTTTGTTGTCTCCCTCCAGCCCCCCATCAGAGGGGATGCATGTTGTTCATGTGAGTTCTTCTCTTTCGCAAAGTTATAACCTAATGAGTTCTTCTCTTTCGCAAAGTTATGCCTTTCAAAGAGTCTGATGCTTGTGTAGCACTACATTGGTCACTCAGTACTGGGGTCCCCAACCGGGTCTCGTAAAAAGCCAAACTTGCTAATGCTCCCAGAGTCACACCTGGGGCCGTGACCCACTAGCAGGGGTTTAGTTAATGTTTCGTGTATTTTCCAACGTGGTCACATTAGGGCCGTGAGATTTTCAGATCGGATGGCAAGGAGCCATGCACACTCGAAATCAGAACAAAACCACGAGAAGTGGGACATGGCCCCGGGGGCCAAGTCCCACTCACCCGAATTCTTGATTTTTGACCCTTGATTCTGAAGATCAGCTACCACAAATGAATAATTCAGCCAAGTGGGCCTTGGCCCCAGGTTGAATTGTGGGGACCACGACCCAAATCACTTCCTTTTCAATGAAATAAATTCTTCCAAAAAAGAAAAAAAGAAAAAAGAAAAAAGAAAAGAAAAACTCACACTACAGTGATAATGACCGTACGTGGGGGGACGGTGGGCATTCCGGTAACGCACGGGTGCGCTAAGTCAGCGCTATTTCGCATGGCGGGATAGCGGTCTCGTATAGTACCCGGACCGACCGGCGCTTACTGGCAAGTGTATACTCTGAGCCCATGACACGTGTTGGGGGAAGGGGTGTACCTCAAACAGTAGTGGCCATAGCAGAGCTATGGCGACGCGTGATGATGCTCGAACCAACCCTTGAGTGGGTTGGGAGCGCCTTGCGCTCTGTAGCATGATCCCTGGGCGAACTCCCTTGGTGGCCAATTCCTAAGTTACGGAATTCTTTAGGATATAAGCTATCATATGGGAGCAGGAGACAACCTATCATCTTTCGAGCTGAAGAATCTGTTCACTGCTCGTACCTGCGTAAGCAGGTCCGAGATGCGGAGCCGTTGACGACGAGGAAGATAACTGACATGTCACCTTCAAGGTAATATCCTTTTAGTTCACAGACGATCCCCAAGGAGAGAAGACCAAGATAAGGGAGAGAGACTTGTTCCTATCTAACCGAGGCAAGTAGACGTGAATAGTAGGTGCGGGCATGGGCTGATGCTGTTATTAGAGAAGGGTGGATAGGGCCTAACACGGTTGCCTAAATAACTTCGGGCGAACATTCCTAAATTATTCAGTGTGGATCTGACGGAGAATAGAACCAGAAATGGAATAGGGGGGATTAATATCCCCCCTGCAGACTGACAAAGAGCTTCTTGCACAGACGATGCGTGAGTGCTATTATGGTGGTATACTCCCCAAAGGCCTGATCAGTGATCTTCCTGAACAGGTCGAGCGGGGAGAGGATTATGTGAGAGTCAATATCTCTCCTCAGGCTTACGCAGCCCAGTCAGAATGGTTAATGGAACACAGCGTGGTAATATTCTTCGGTCAGGACTCGGACCCTTTCTCGGTAGGCTTAAAAAAGAAAATTATTAGAGCATACGAGAATACCTGGATCGGAAGCTCGATCTTAGGTCCGAAACCGAAGCGAGGGTTATTTAAGAATGAAGGTCGAAATCTGATTTCGTACATAACCAGCACGAAAGAAATTGCGGAATACTTATTGCTCAAAAACATGGATGAGATCGAACTGGACGGCAAATCCCACAGGCTGACGTTCAAACCCTGGATGGCAGAGTCAGAATTACAGTATTGGAGAGAAACAAACAAGTATCCTTTCTTTTGGGTAAGGTGCTTACAGATCCCGATCGCAGCGATGCCAGTGATTGAGGAGACAGTTGAGAAAGCGTTTGGGAGGGTGTTAAAAACCCACCCCTTCACGAAGAAACCAAACGAGCCGGAACTGCACAACGTACGATTGGATTTGGAACCTTCGGCCATTAACAGATATACCCCTTATCTCCTCATCGGCATCCCCGATGGAAGAGGTACAGAGGTAACAATAGAGGTGGCATGCACAACGACCGAGTGGTGCCCGGTCTGTAAGCAGTACTTTCACTCTGAAAACGACCCGGATTGCCCTGGAAGATGGAGAAGGCAGAAAACTGCCGAAGAAGAGATAGAACAGGGCAAGCCAGATGATTATGAGAAGTGGGTGGAAGAGAGAGAGAGAGAGAAAGAGAAAGCCAAGGAAAGGGAAATTGAGAGGGCGAAAGAAAAGGAGAGAGAGCAAGAAGAGGCGAGGAAAAGGGAAAGGGAAATGGACATGCAGAAGGCGGAGGAACAGAGAAGATTGGAGGAAAGACGGAAGGAAGAAGAAAGATTGGGAGAGGAAAAACAGAGGGAGGAAGAAAGACTGAGAGAGGAGAGATAGTGGGCAGAGGAAAGAAATAGACAGGAAGAAGAGGAGAGAGAAAGAGAGAGAGGAAGAGAAAGGGAAAGAGAGATGATCAAGGAAAGGGAACGGATGAGGGAAAGTGAACACGAAGGAGAGACGGAACAGGACTCAGACCAGAAAAGGAGGGAAAGAGAGAGAGAGAGATCTCCCACCTCCCGCCGGCTCGGTGATTCACCCGCGCCTAAAGAAGGAAAGGAGCTTACACTCGATCCAGCCGGATTCTCGAATTACGAGAATGCTCTGTTTTGTCCGAAACCTCAGGAGCAGAACGTACAACCCGGGACCACAACAACAGGAGAGGATCAGAATGGCATGCTGGCGGGGAATGGGAGGGAAGAAGCAGGGATGCTTCTCCCGGGGGAAATAGGCTTGCTCACGGATGGGAAATCTCAGTGGAATGAACGGGAAGAGGATATGATTGACCCGCAGCTATCCGAACCAGTCAATTCGGCCCAGGTACGATTATTGGGAGAAGCCATTGGTCCTGGATCCCCCTCAAAGAAACAGAGGAAGGGGGCGCCTAGACCATCTCCATACTCTACTGATACGCAGGGAAGAGGGGGAGCGAAAATTAAACCGAAAAGTACGGAGGTACGCCAGGCCTTGGCCAAGGCGAGCCCAATGGTCACAGCCAGCAGAAACGATAAGGGGAAGATAGATAACTATCTTATTCCCCTGATTTGTTTGCCATCAGACAAGGGCCCGATGTTACTGACGAAACAAGCTTCCGACTCTACCTTAGAACTCCCGATGTACAAAGTGGAAGGAGACCCGATGGAGTCTTACTTCATCGATGCAGCAAAACACCTCACAAATAATGTCTGCCCAGTGGGGTTTGTCCCCGAACCGAGAATGGGGCGACACACAGTAATTACGGGGGGGGGAACGAAGACCAATTTATTCTTTGCTTTCCTCAATCTGCATTTGGACAAGGAATCATATAAAAATCTGAACTCAATTCTACCAAGGGGCTGCCCGTCGAGACCTTTACCACCCCAGGCAGTGATATTCCGGGGAAAGTGCGCATATCAGAGAAGCTCTCAGGGAAGGAAATTGCAAGATGGTTGCAGAACTCGGATCTGAAAGATGAGGTAACCTCGTCTAGATTTTCTGATGCACTGCAGCAACCTTGGCACTTAGGTAGGCAGGAAGAGGGCGACCCGGTTACAGAAAAGATGTCAGCAGTAATGCAGAAGCGGCCTATCCAAAAGCAGGGCGAACCAAGGGCAGGGTCCCATGGTTCTGCCTAATAGGATTCGAATAGCATCCTGGAATCTTTAGGGATTGGGCGATACCACACAGCGGCAGAAGCGCAGTCGTTTGGCCTCTTGGTGCCATTCAGAGGCTGTCCACGTGGCCTGTATACAGGAAACGAAAATGAACACAGATAAGATAAACGAGGCAAGAAATTGGTGGAGGGGCCCGCAAGTTTGGGGCCCGGCAGAGGGAACGAGGGGAGGAACTGCCATATTAATCCACAGGGACCTTGAGACCGAGATTATTGACTCCTTTGCTGATGCAAAGGGCCGCTTCGTATGGGTTAAACTCACAGTCGGAGAAGAAGACTGGGCAATAATGTCTATCTACGCTCCAGTAGATTATAAACAGAGAATCGAATTCTTCGCAAACCTCCCAGCATTTATTCCGGATACAGAGCACCTACTGATGGCGGCAGACTGGAATACCATCTTAACCCCGGGATTGGACCCACCAAAACTAGACCCGTTGAGAGTTATTATTGGAATTTATGGGCTCACAAAATTTAACTGATGTATTCCGGGTATTGAATCCAGAATCTAATGGATACACTTGGTTTGGCTCTACCTCGGCCGGGAGGAGACTTGACTTCCTCTTGGCCAGGGGTGCGTTATGGGATCGATGTATATGGTCGGATTCTCAGATACTTTCTCTTTCGGACCATTACCCACTTTTGATGGACGTAATCTCCGGAGAACAGGTGAAGCGGTGTAGAGGGACCTTCCGCCTTAATATAAATAATTTAAAAGATAAAGGTATCAAGAGTTGGGTTACTAAACACATGAAGGACTGGCAGAAAGCTAAACCCCTCTTCAACAGAGAAGAAGAATGGGCTGACACAGGGATTGGGGTTATCTCTGAAACCCTCAATGTGTTCTCACAGATTAAAGCAGGGAACAGGAACAGGAAAGAACGACAGTTGAAGGAGGACATAGCCAACGCAGAATCACAGTTGGGACAAGATGCTTATGCAGATCATTACTGGTTAGAGAAAAGAAAAACCCTGCTCATGGAACTTGAGGCGGTAGAGATGATGCGACAGTCACAATGGCTTGAATGGCTTAGTTTGAGAGGAATCACGGGGTATGATAGGGTGACGAAAGTCACATTTAGAACTCTGATCCTTCAACAGACAAAACCAATGATGAGACAACTTAATCACCCATTGATAATGGACCAGCCATTGGCCGATTCAACACAGCATATGTGTGAGTATGCTCGAGACTACTTCGCTGATATCTTGACCTCTAGACACCCAGACATGGACTTTGACACAGACCTGACCCTAGGGTCAGAGTTCTGGGACAGAACAAACATAACCATTTCACATCAAGGAAGGTTGGACATGGATAGACCCTTCACAGTTCAAGAGTTAGGTGAAGCAGTTAAAGAACTAAGAAAGGGAAAATGCCCGGGTGCAGATGGACTTCCGACCGAATTCTTTATGGAAACATGGGATTCAATGGGTCCGTTTTTGACGGACATATGCAACAAACAGTTCACAGGCGGTTCAATGCCGAGTGGACTTACGAGGGGGATAATAACGCTGATGTATAAGAAAGGAGATAAAAAAGAAGTCAAAAACTACCGACCAATTTCCTTATTGAATGTGACATATAAGATAATGGCAAAAGCGATTGCCCGGCGTCTATCCAGATATCTTCCAAATATCATAGGCCCAGAACAGGGGGCGTTCGTGAAGGGCCGGTCTATCCACGAAAATATTTTAACCACACTGCAGACCCTGGAGATAATTGCATCGGAAAACAGGAACATGGCCACACTTCTGTTAGACGTGGATAAAGCTTACGACAAGGTGGGGTGGGCCTTTGTGTCCACCACCTTGAAGAAGATGAACTTTGGCACAATTTTTTTAAAGATGGTCAAATCTATGTACTCGAAAGGAACTGCAGTAGTAAACGTGAATGGGCGTCTGTCAGAGGTGATATACTTAACGAGATCTCTACGCCAGGGTTGTCCCTTGGCTCCCCTCCTTTTCGTAATACAGTTGGAAGTTTTGCTGGACAACATCCGTTTTAATAATAATATTGTTGGCCTACAGATCTCACCTGCACTCCATTGGAAAGGGAATGCACTGGCTGACGACTTAACACTGATATGTACTAACACAGTGAGCTCTCTAACAGAATTAAGATCGGTAGTGGAGGAATACTGTCACTTGTCTGAAGCCTCTATTAATTGGAACAAGTCCTCTTACCTATTGCTGGTATCCTGGGAATTGGCAGTAGACTGGGGGATGAACCGGGTAGGAGAAAGGGAATCGGAAAGACTATTGGGAGTGCAGATCTCCCTGGGGAATGCCTCGACAAAGCAGGACTCGATTCTTGAGGTAAAGGTAAGAACAAGGATAGGGAACTGGGAGAGGGGATTTCAACTTTCTCTCTTCGGAAGAGCTTTGGTATTATCAGCGGCAGCCCTCTCGATCTTATGGTTCCCTATGGTGATCCACTTGCTTGGAGATAAGGCATATCACGGCATCAGGCGCTCGGCAGCAGGGTACATCTGGAAACCAGCGATTAAAGAAGGTGAAGGGTTTTTGTCAAAAGTTGCGTGGGATACAATAGCACAACCAAGAGCAGAAGGGGGGTTGGGCCTGCTGGATCCAAGACAACAGAATATAGCATTACTGGGAAGATGGCCGATAAAGGCCATGTTTGAAGAGGAGGAAAGGATTTGGGTTAAACTAGCAGAATATATATTGGGAACAGAATGGGATCTGGAGAATCACAATGCAGTGTGGAAATGTTTGATGATCCCCTCCTTCTTGAACAGACGAGTAAAAAAAAAAAATAATAATAATGACCGTACGTTGTATTCGGGTGAAGACTGTAGGCGGCTCGCAGCACCACTCCCCAGACACCAACATTTGGAATGTATCTGGAACGAGTAGAGTCCCAATACATTCAAAATGCTGGCTTCTGCGAGTCCTAGGACTTCTGGTTCTGCCAGTCGACCCTGAAGCGGTTTACCAGCAGTGCTCAGTCGACCCGGTAAAGATCTGAGCATTTCGCGAGCGGCTTCACAGAACTTAGGGCCTCGCCACACAGGCTTTCGAAACGTGAAAACAACAAAAATGTGCCAGGTGCATCTGGCCATGTTCTAGAGGGAAGTTCATTCTCGTTTTGCACCAGCCTGTGTGGCGAGGCCCTTAGGGCCTCGTTGCACTGCTCTCCATTCGCCAAGATTTTGAGTGCATCTGGACAGAATCTTGGCGGATGGCGAGTAGTGCAACTAGGACCTTTGACGGATTGCGAAGAGCACTGGCGCTCTCGGACACAGTTGGGATGTACACACAACTTGCTTTCTCTTCCTTCTAACTTTTTTCACAGCAAAGCCAAGGAGAAGGAGAAAGAGAAGGAGAAGGAGAAGGAGAAGGAAGGAGGAGGAGAAGGAGAAGGAAGGAGAAGGAAGGAGAAGGAGGAGGAAGCAGAAGCCACGCGGTGGTAGAGATCTGAGCGCTTCGCGAGCAGCTACAGGAGAAGGGGTTGCGAAGGGAACTGCCGCACTCTGAACACAAGGTGGAAGGTGCGTTGACATCAACTACTGTACACACGGCATACTTTCTCTAGGTACGTCTCTTTCACTTTTTTTCACAGCAAGGAGAAGGACAAGGAGAAGGACGAAGAAGGAAGAAGAAGGAGAAGGAGAAACAGAAGGGAGAAGAAGGAGGAGAAGCGGAAAGAAAGGGGAAAAGGGGAAGCAGAAGCCGCGCCGGTGCAGAGATCTCGCCGCTTTGCAAGCCGCTGCAGGAGAAGTTGGAGAGATCGCAAAGCACACTCACGCTGTCTGAAAAAAGTTAAAGAAAGTGCTTTGCTTTGTGTCCGACCGTGCACACAGCTTGCTTTCTAAGAGGAACGCTGAGAGAAGAAGAAGAAAGAGGAGAAGGAGAAGGAGAAAGAAGAAGGAGAAGGACAAGGAGAGGGACAAGGAGAGGGAAGAAGGACCTGGAGACGAAGAGGAGAAGGAAGAAGGAGAAGGACGAGGAGAAGAAGAAGGGGAATTAGAAGCCGCGCCGCTGTGGAGATCTCGCCGCATTGCCAGCAGCTGCAGGAGCACTTGGAGAGATTGCGAAGTACAGCGACGTTCTGTGAAACGTGGTGGTGGAAGGTGCAACATTTCGATTTTGACACTACGCACGCACAGCTTGGTTTATCCAGGTAGGCTTTCGTTTCCTTTTCTATTTTTGCTATTTTTTCTCGTGTCTCCTTCTCCCCCTTCCTTCTTTTTGTCCCTCCTTCCATCTCTCTTTTTCTGTTACCCCTTTTCGTTGAGCAAGCCTGAGGGGGAAAGGCTCTATTTTTCCTTTTTCGTTTTCTCCGTTTTAGTGGCGGCTTCAATTCGTCCCTTTTTCTTTCTCAAGGATTGATATACGGCAGAGAACACGTCTGTTAGGTATTCACGCGAGCCGCGACGACGACGATAGAAGGCGATAGGAATGGTTTAAGCGCCTGAATCTAGGGATGCTGAGACCAGTCGCGATTATCTGCATCTCTCCAGTATCAAGTCCAGATTCGGAGTTGAAAATTCGACTCTGTTTAATATTGGCAATGCGCGCCTGAAATGGGGAACGAGATGCGGGTGTTGTGAATCGACGGCATGGCAATTCGAGACCCAGGGAATAAGCAAAACTGTCGAAGCCGTCGTGATGAACTCACGCCCAAGGGCGAGGACAACCAAACGTGGGCCCCCACCCGGGCGCGCGCTCGAGCGCGAAAAGGGAGGGAGGGAGGGAGGGAGGGAGGGAGGGAGGGAGGGGAGGAGGGGGGGGGNGAGAGAGAGAGAGAGAGAGAGAGAGCTCTGCAATATATCAAGTGCTAAATGTCCGAATGCTTCGTTATCGCAATTGGCGCCTTTTAGAGGAACAAACATACAAAACGGTAAGCACAAAAGTGGGAATCGAATGTCGATGTAATTTGAAAGTGATTTTTAAAAAAAAGAAAAAGAAGTGGAAATCGAAAAAACGTTGCCCCTCTCGCCTCGCGTTGTCTGACCATGGGCATTTCCATTTTGCATTTTTTCGGAATTCTTAATCTCTCTCCTTTTGCAATTGTAGCGAGCATCCTGTATGTACTGGAGAATGGGGAGGGCATACTCACACTAGGCGTTTTCCATATGACGGGTTTAGTCTTCCTTTTTTCTGTTTTTCTTTCAATTAGTCTTCCTTTCGAGTATTGCAGGAACTGGTGCATACTCGAAACCAAGGGCCAAGTCCCACTAGCAGCGTTTTGTTTCCTCAACGCCTGAATGTGGATGTTTTCGTGGATATGTGCAGAAATGGCGTTGAGTTTCCTCAACTGCACATGTCCACAGAAACGTCCAGATTCAGGAAGCTCAACGCTGCTAGTGGGACTTGGCCTCAAGTCTACCACCCCGCTACAGTACTGGGACTTTTCCCCGGATGCGTCTGACAGCGTAGATAGTGAGCTATAAATGTGCAGAAGGCCCTTGTGTGAATGCGCGGTGACCCTCTGGGAGAGAGCCCGGGGGCCGGGGAAGGAGAAATCGGGGGCGGGGGGCGAGGGGGAGAGAGGACAGGGAGACGGAGGCGAGGGAGTGATGAGAGGGGGGTGCAGGGCGGAAGGTGCGGGGCGGAAGGGGAAGTAGGTCGGATAGGTCGGATAGAACCGCCGGTCCCGTAGGGGCATTCCGAAGAGTTGTGCCCCTCACTGACAGGGGTCTGTACGAAAGTTCAGAGGACCAGGGGCAAATCAGGGTAAGTCAGCCTTCGGAGGGGCAAATCGCACAATAGCGCACACTTCAGGGCCATTTCGAAAATTTTTCCCTTTTTTTTGTTTTTGTTACATCCAAAAGAGTACGAATATTCCATCTGGAAACCCAAACGAAAAATGAAAAAGCAAAAAAAAAAAAGTTAAAAAAAA
>BFEA01000834.1:324243-330237 GCA_003427395.1 Chara braunii | reverse complement strand
ACCATTTTACCACAGAAAGGGTAGGCGATTGATCATAGCAACGCATACGGCTGAGTAAGTGGCACGCTCCCTAAATCGTTTTTCGCTAGCCTTGCCACAGGCTAGCTCATCAGAGGAATCCAAAGCACGAACAACACAAAATGCACTGCCAAGACTCATGCGTGAGAACCATCAATAAGGGAAATCATACAACGATTAAAGTTTAGATGTGACGGGAGGATGTCGGACAGAATGAAGGAAAAAGTAACGAGAAACATAGTGAAAAAAATACATCGAGAGACAGAAGAAGAAAGAAAAAGAAAGAAAGAAAGAAAAGAAAGAAAGAAAGAGAGAAAGGCTAGAGAGAACAGGAGACTTGAGAAACAATCATCCGGATGCAACCGTGTTTTGAGGACAGGGTTCTTTATTGAGGGTATGATGACTTTCACCTCCGGTCGTGCTTCCTCGAACTTGAGTGCTCCTCCAATTCCTTTTATCAACGAGATGCAAATCGACCATGTCCTCAAAACTGAAGTCTTAGGCCGAAGCCATGACGGTCTATAACAATCTCCTTGAACCGATCAAAAAACCGATGGCTGGTGTGTATAGAATGGTTACACCAAGGGGAATGAGCGAGTAGGATATCACGATCATAGCAGAGATCGAAAGCGTGATTCCCGGCAGACCAAAAAAAGGTCGAGCTGCCACCTCCGCGGCGAACGATGCAGCAGCAGATAAAGGCGCGGTAGACATAGTGCACACAGAGACCAATTCGCAACTTACGAAGACAAGTTTGCTTCCGCAAGCTGGACATCAAGTTGACGGTTCCGCTCACGTAAGCACACTTGCTCCGTTGGTTTGGGAGGATTAGCGAATTGCTAATCGTGATTAAGTAGTCCTAGTCAAGGCTTCCGTGTGGGTGTGTTCATCAGGGTGGATTAAAAGGACCTCCCGGTACCGTTTTCTTTTTCCTCAGGTATCCCCCAATTTTTACCACACAACACCTCGCCCCCTCAAGTCCCCTAATCGATATTTGGCAGATCCCTGTCCCGCTATTTTTTTGGCGGGGCCGTTTTTTTTGAGTTGGGACAGATGCGTGTCCCTGCTTTCCGTAAAAAACACCTTAAATAACAACTTTTGTTTCATCTACAAGTGGAGATCCTCTTGGGTTGCTTACTAATAAAATACATAAAAAATGCATGTATATAATATAAAATAATAAAATATATATATATGCTAGGCTGTTTTCCCGGGCACCCGGGCACCCAACTTCTGCCCGGGTACACGCCCGGGTGCCCGGSCGGGCATGACCCCCGGGCAGGGTTCCGGGCAGCCCCAGCGCCAAAAAAAAAACAACAAAAAAAACTTAAAAAATTCCAGAAAAAACATATGTTGTGTAGGATTGAAATGCAAACCACTTTTGGCCGAGGGTCACATTATGATTCCTCACAGAATCGGAGATAAAAAAGAAAATAACAGAATCACACAAAGGCACCCCTCTTTAGACCCCTTTAGCCCCTTAAAAACCAATTTATACCCCCCTCCCCCCCCCTTGACAGTCAACTCGCAAAAAACGAAATGAGCCCGGATTTGGAGTCCTCTAGTAGAGCGCAAAAAACTAAAAAAAATAAAAATAAAAAAATATATATATATATTTTTTTTGCACGCCCGGGTACCCCGGGCGCCACGCTCGGGTGCCCGGCCGGGCAGGACCGGCCGGGCGTGAGAATCTTCCTAGTATATATGTATTTATATATTTATATTGCCTTTGTTTTTTATGCGGGTGCGATAATCACCCCTCGATTTTCCATGATATCATTTCTTCTTTCATGAATCCCTTGATCCCCCCGGACCTCTTATTCACTCACATTCCTTTCACTAGAAAACGAGCATTAGTTCAAAGAGAGTACTTCTTCCTTTTCTCTTTCTTTTGAAGAGAATGATTTCCCTCAAGCTCAATCAAGACCCATTCTGTCAAGGTTCCGACAACCTCAACTAGTATGCATGTGTGTGTGTGTGTGTGGCCCTCCCCTAACCCGCTGGGGGAATTCGGTCAATGAGGGTCAGGGAGGATACCTGACCCTCAAGGTCTGATATCCCCCCAGCATCCCTTTCGCCAAAAGCCCTTCAAGGGGGATATTTTTATTGCCGAAAGGACACAGCACGAAACACACACACTCAGAACACTCACGCATTTATTATATCTTTTTGACGCACAGGAGATAAAACTTACCAATAACAACCTCTTCGTGTCGGATCCACAACATCGGAAATTATGGAATAATCGCGGATGGTCAAGGACTTTCAACGCTGCCCCCATACATCTCGACTCATCGAAACCATTGTCAACCATCATGCAGATCAGTTGCTATATATCTCTGGCGGCTGCAGAAGACGAGGACGTAAGGAGCATGATCAATGGAGTTTGAGAGATGATTACGTTCATCGATTGTCTGATTGGTCAGTTAGACGCAAACTTAACGAACCTAGTTGGTTTAAACTTTAGAATCCGCGTTTTGTCGTGCCTGGTAGTGACAAATTGCCTGTTGGAATCCGGGATTACCAGGATAATTAAGTGCAAGAATTGGGCTAACGTACCTTAGATAAATCCATCAGGTCCCCTCGTGAATTCCCTCGTTTGGTTCTTTATTTCAATGACGTCGAGGGGGTAGATCCAGAACGGGTTATCACTTGTCCTGGGTTGCGGCAGATCCAATAATTTCAAAATTGCCGGATCGTTAATCACATGCGCATCATCAATATATATGTACGCATATCTAAACATAGTTGCAAGCTCAAAGGCCTTAAGTTTCAACAATCTCATTATGAACTCAAATTCGTACTTAAAAAAATAGACATTACACCAAATTGGTGAGCAGGGGAGTCCCATCGGRATTCCCTTGACTTGTCTCCATTCTGAGTTGTCGAACATCGTATAGCAACACTTCAGAATCCACTTACACATCTCAATGATTCCATCTGCATCAACAAGGAAGGAGCTAGTGGTGGAAGATGATCCACTTCTTATCATAGAGCATTTGACCTCTCCATTCCGCTTATAAGATACTCTGAGGGAAGTGCATCCCGAGACTGATCTCATGTGTGAAAAACCAATTTTCACAAAAAATTGGATCGCATTAATCAGGTCATCCGGAAAATCATCAATCGGGATGTTCTCAAAGCATTTCGAGATATCAACGAAAAACACAGAATCAATTTCGTTAGGCAGGTTATAGCAGTAACCTTGTACGCTGTCTATTACCCACCATCTCGTTGTCTCTACTCCATGGAAAGCTTTTGCTGTCTTTATCGTGGCAGCGCAGTGCTTCATAACCTCCTCCTTTCATGTCGCCAGTGTCGCATCTACTACTTGAGACAGGGGCGTAAGGAATGAGTCGGCAGCATTTGTTATCCATCTAAACGTCATTTTATGCAGTTTGAAAATCGCCATTAGATAGGGGAAGTTATTGGAATCTGATCTCACTCATGGAAAACTATTCTTCATAGTGGTAATCACCTCATCCAGCAACTGCTCCGTTGGTGCATTCGAAAATTCAAAATCTGGGCTAGATAATCGCTCAAGAGCCAAGGCGCGCATGAGGTGCTTGCAGACAAAAAAAGGGGTATTCGCCACTTTGTCTGTTCCTGCAACGAAGACATACTTAGTCATGTTCTTGATGTCACTCTTTAATTGAGCAGGAACGCTCCTCGTAGAATATCTTCTTAATTTCATAGCAAGTTCCAAAGTTATTATGGTCCAAACTAGTCCAGTCATGTGCTTCCCTAGGGCGAGATGGAGAAACTCATTCTCCCCGATAATCCGCAATGTGTTAGACCACGCATTCATTTACGCATCAGGCGCTTGTTTTGCCTTAGCGTTCCTCAGAGGGATATGGTTCAGCCTCTGTTTAAAAAAAGGAGAAACTCACTCTCCCCGATAATCCACAATGTATCAGCTTCATGGTATTGTTCGAGATACACGACTCCCGTGCATGGGCACAGGCCTTGCTTCGAGAGAGATTGATATTCAGGAAGCATGTTAGTACGGATGTGCTAACAAACTTCAAAAATACGTTTTCGAAAACCCCGGCTACATTAAAACCTTCCATTATTCTCCCAACATAATGGATATGAACAAATCTCTTCCCTGCTCTTTCCCGATCTTCATACTGCTTCCGTCTCATCCTACCGAAGGTCCTTCCTCCAGAGACCCCTTGCGTACCTACACAAAGTCAGAAAAATGAATTTTGAGATCTCGTCCCTTCAGTTGCTGAAAATCGAACGTTGTACATTCCTCTGGTTCCTGGTGGATCCACCATTGAGCTCCACTGGCAAGCCAACTCTCCTCCCAGTGACCGTCGTGGCGGCTGATTCAGGGGGGGTAGAATCATCAGGTTGGTGGGATGCACTGGGTGGGGTAGAACTGCTCCTAACGAACCTATCCATTGTCTCTTGCCCTTCTACTCTTGCCCTCTTGGTTCCTGAGGATGTCGCACCGTCAAAAGGCTTGGCCCTCTTTTTCACGTACTTAGGCATCGGGAGCAGCTTTACACACTCCTTAAAGGCCTTGCGATCAGAACCGTTAATCCATGTGAGGACGGTTTCCGAGGTCAGCGATGGATCAACAATGATCCTCCTGGCCAAGATCATCATCACCTCCCTGATGCATCCAAAAGATATAGATGTCAGCATAAGTGGCTTCCAACATGTGGAAAGGCACTTGATGAGCGAGGAAACCTTCGGTTTGGGAGTGGAAGCATCAGGGTAGAGGACTTCGAGGTTGTATAGAAGAAACCATACCAAGTGATCGAACCAAGCTGGGCCAGTGCCACAATCAGCTCTGCCCTCCATAATACACGTGCATTTGATGTACGGTCTACCAACGCTCCAAATCCTTTTCAGCTTCGCAAGGGCTGAAGGATTCTGCGGCGGCTTATTGCCCTTGATCGAGACCGTGGGACGTGGCAAACTACATTTCGCTGCATCAATCATACACATCGGAAGGAGGAAGACTCCATCCCCATTGAACGGGAACTTGACATCGGGTGGTGTTGTGTTCATCTCTAGAGCCCTATTATATGCTGCCTTCATCTCATCCTGCGTGAGTGAGGCCAACAGACGACAACCCCTCTGATCTATGGGCGCAAGGTAGTAAAAGGTTTCCACGGACCAGACCCTGCCAGAGAAGGCAGTCGTCATTGTCTCGACCCATCTGGGTGAGGCAAGAGGTAGGAACGCATTCCCCCTCACATCAGTGTATGTTTTCTTTTTTGTGGAATTGAACGCAGCCTTGTTCCTCACCACCTCCGCCTCCTTTTTACGAACATATTTATTCTCCTCCTCCGTAAGCTCATCCTCATCGTCCTCTATCGCCTCCTCATCAAGAGTCGCAACTACACGATTTTCTCTCTGAGACTCCCTATGGAACTGTGAATCCGCAGACCATACCTTGACAAATTTGACCTCTGCCTCGATAATCGCATCATTAATGGTCCTGTCTTCCCTTCCCACCTCATCCCTAACTGCCATGATGGCATCTGCCATTTTATTGAGGATGTTTAAGAATTCCCCTCTCCTGTGCCTGTAGGTGTAGATGAGCTCGGTCTAGTCATTAAAGGATAAGTGCTCAACCAAGGGTAAGGCATGGACTCCCGGGGCAACCGACCACCTCCGCTACAACCTGTTTCTCAGCATAGGCAATCAGGGCCTGGGTGGGGCGAGAGGGTGGGCGGAATCGCGCCAGCCACGCTTTGTCACCAGTCACCAGGTCTGCGATCCACAACACTTGGTGTGCAACGAAATCCTGAAACATTTGGAACAACGCGATTCGTGAGCAAGTCATTATACCATGATCAAACACATAAAAAACACAGTATTGCCGATGGGATTTTATCATTTGAAACTAATATACCCTATTTTTGGGCTACGAATGGATGGCCATGGGTATCAGCCATGAGAAGAACTCCAATGGGAGTATGGCTCCCAATGGATGTGTGTGATGATGTGTGTGAACAC
>BFEA01000834.1:265758-276311 GCA_003427395.1 Chara braunii | reverse complement strand
ACACCACTATCGGCCTGAGTTACGAACGCCTTTTCGAACTCAGGCCCAGACACAGTCGCCGACGGCCTGTTTTTCGTGCCTTTACGAACTTAAAACATGCCGAGCCCGCCGTTGTTTCAAGAAAGAAATATGAGAGCACTCCGAAGGAAGGAGTAAGTCATACAATCATATAGGAAATCGAAAATTACAAAAGGCAAAGATGGGGGAAGATGAAACCAAAATTATCAGAAGGCAAGGAGAGAAGTTCACACACCCCACAGTGCCCCTCGCGCTCTCACCACTTTCCCATCCTCCTCCTTACTCCGATGCAAGCAGTCTGTGGCCTCACACCTACCCAGAAACCAGAGTTGTCATCCCGCTTAGCCCGGGTACACATGTCGGGTTCGCCAGTGCCCCGCTGTCCGTCGCGGCCACACGTCAACCCCTCACACTCACCACCAGCTCGTCGGATCGCCCAGCCCCGAACTCACCTCCATGCATGCCCACGCTCGTTAGCTGATCCTCTTGACCGCGCTAACTCCACATGTTTAGATTAGAGAGCGATTTAGTCGCGCTTCCGAAATTTACATCAATCAGCATTTTCGTGAAATAGCCGAAATTACGCTAAGGCAGGGGGAGAGGAAGGAAGAAGCTGCCTACGGTCGAGAGCTTGGGCTGTGACGCAGAGGACTTAGCCACTCTCCATGCATCGGTCGCGGCCCGCGTTCGTACCCGCGACGACCACGGCCACTGGGGATACATAGGATCTACGATATCGGGCCAAGGCCTGGTGTCTCTTGCCGCGATATTACGTTGTAATGCAGTCTTAATTACCCGGTTCGCATTTTCGACCAGTCCGTTCGATTGTGATATATGAGGAGCAGTATTGCGAACGGAGACACCGTGTAGGACTACGTTCCTCGGGACTTCCCCTCTAAATTATGCCCCATTGTCCGTTAGGATCTCCTCTATGTCCTAGTGCATCCTGAGAAAGCGGTTCACATATCGCGCGATTTCTGTCAGTCGCATCTTACAGGGATACGCCTCAATCCATTTTGAATAATGATCTACAAATACCGAAAGGATTGAATATTCGCGGCCATTCGGTCCAGGGGGCACGACAATATCGGTGGTATCCATACTGACCCTCAGGAACGGCCGTTCGACTATGGTGGGGCTAGGTGGGCACTATTAACCTAGGCGGTTGAATTAGCGCCTTGTCGACGGCACAGACCTTACAGTTCCTGACGATGAACTTAACATCGTCACGAATATTGGACCAATACCATTCATTCTTATCAATCGCCGCCTCAGTGATCCGGACGGTGAAGTGAGCCGCGGTTTCCTCATGGGCTGACTTAACCCAGTCATACCTCATGAACGGATGAGGTATGGACATCCAGATCCCACTACCATTCGTCTTTCGCTTTTCTAACCGTCCTTCGTTCCATCGGTAGTCTCGTGCCCTCTCGTTGGCCCGTCTCTGATCATCCTTAGTGAATTCTTGGAGGGGGTTCCCAACCACCGTAGCTATCAAAACAACATCTGTCAACACCTTGGCCCTTCTAAACGGTCAGCTTTTTTCTCCAATCCTTCAAACGTGGCTTCGAGAAACCGAGCCTCCATCGGAATTTTATCGATTCGACACAAGGGATATAACCTGGACTTGCCCGTATTCCTGTACTGAATACAGGAGCCGTGGGCCCTGGAGACACATTGTCGACAATTCACCCATTCGACATACCCTTCCCCACTAGGACGTATAGGGACCGAGAAGACACGCGAGATGGCCTCGCAAAAATAGCAAAACTTGTCGGGTAAGGAGAGAAAAGACGAAGATGAGAGGGGAAAAAGAGGGCTAACAGAATAACCTCCATCGCCCATCGCCACAGTGCCTTTGTGTTACCTCTTGGTGCGTGGAAGGACTGCCACCTGTCCGTACCGTGGGCCACAGGCTGGTTGCGGCTCCTTCCACGGAGTGATCTCTTCGCCCTTGGCCACCTTGTTAGGCCGGTGCAATCGTGTCAGTCCGTCAGCGTTACCATGCTTCTCCGTCTTCCGGTGGACGATGTCGAAATCGTATTCTTGTAGTCGTACATCCCAACGTCCAATCATGCCCGTGTAGTTAGTAAGCCTCTTGAGAGCCAGCAGGGGCTCATGGTCCGTGATGAGGAGGAACTTTTGTCCGTACAAATACGGATGGAAGTGTCGAATTCCCCAGACAACCTCGTAGCATTCTCCTTAAGGAGCCGAATCGTTCTTCCTTTCGTCAGGCACCAATCGCGAGGCGTACTCGATGACGTGTTCACGGCCGTCTTTCCCCTTCTGAGCCAAAATAGCTGAGATTGCTTCAGGACGCCAATATGTAATGAGTATGAACTGCTTCTCAGTGTCAGGCCGGATCAAAATAGGCGTTGTAGCCAAAGCCTCCTTTAGAGTGACAAAGGCCTATTCACATTCCGCGTCTCAGCTCAGTGGCTGGTCCTTCTGTAAAGGGTTCGTTAGAGCTCGTATGATTCTCGCGAAACCCTTGATAAATCGGCGGTAATACGAGGCCAATCCCCAAAAGGCCCGGACTTGTGTCAACGATGTGGACGTGAGGGCATCTTGAACGGCCGCGACTTTTCTCGAATCCGGCCTGAGCCGTCCTTGGGTCACCACGTACCCTAGAAACGAGATCTCCGAGAGGTGAAACTCGATTTTCTCTAGTGCAATCTTGAAGCCAGCATCCTGCAACACCCCAAGAGTCCATTCGATGTGTTGTGAGTGTCCGTGAAACGATTATGAATAGACCAAGATGTCGTCCATGTACACAATGACGCAAAAGTTGATCATCCCCTGAGCCAGCTTTGTCTTGTTGACAAAATTCTGAAACGTGACATTCATTGCTCTCTGGAAAGTAGCCAGCGCATTGCAAATTCCCATCGAGCAACGAACCCTCTACCAGGTGCCTTCGAATAACACAAAGACCGTCTTTGGCCGATCTTCCTCCTTAACCAAGATGTGATGAAATCTGTGGCGAATATCAAACTTACTAAAATAATTAGCACACCCAATCGCATCCAACAGATCATCAATCCGGGGAAGGGGGTACACATCTTTGATGTTGATATCGGTACTTTTCTGTAATCAATGCAAATGCGAATCGAGCCGTTCTTTTTCGGTACTAAAACTACAGGAAACGACCATGGTCTAGTTGCTGGTTTGATTCACCTATTAGCCTTGAATTCTTTGATTTATTGTAATGCTACTTTTCGTTCTGCGAGAGAATATCGATACAGTTTGCAGCGGATCGGCGGGTGCATTCCGGTCTGAATTTCGTGCTAAATGATCAAGGAAAGTCCGATATCCGTATCCGTTATGCTAATCGCCCCTTGGTATTCGGTCAGAATATCCGCAATCAATTGATGGGTTTCATTGGGTACACACTGAGGCACATGCAGCTCGTATGACTATCCGTGTATGGTAACTGTTACATGCTTCGTACCAGCTCTATTGTTGCTCTCCACTAGGGGAGCAGAGATAAAGGGGTTGTCCGGCCTCCAGGAAAACACGGTGGCGACCATTTGAGCATCTTCCTCTTGTATGGCCAAGTGTTCTTTCGGGTTACACCATCGTTGATGTCTTGCTAGGACACTGGTTTCTCAGGGATTTTGATTCCGAGCTCATAGGATGTAAGATCGCCACTTGCAGGGGGTTCCAAAGTTTCGCTTTCGACCCTCAATCGCAGCAATCGGACTTCTTTTTCTGTAGAGAGCAGTGAACGGGGTAATATTACAAAATGCCTTCTTGTCTCTGTATCGTGTAAGAAGCGGGGAGATGGCCTCGTACAATGTACGAGGGGGTTTCGAAGACTCGGTCATCCGCGATATTTGCACGAGTGGTTCTCCTAGGATTCGAGCTCGAGTGCATTACAAATTTCTTTCTGTAAGTACGAACGTTTTCGCAGTCTTCTGTCGGATTGGGTAACGAATCAGTTGTTGAGCCAGATCCTGTATTACCGGATCGGCTTTGTCTTTGCTGTCAGAGTCGCTCGGTAGTTCGGGTTTCTTTCCTCTGTTGTCCGTTTTTTCGGCGGGCTTCTTCCAAGTGATCACTCGGAGAACTTCTTCGGGTGCTGGGGGAGTTTTCCGCGTTGCGGGTACCATAGTTCAGAGAGTCAAGCGCATAGGAATGACATACGGTTTCCCTCCCGTATTTCTAAGTATGATCGATCGTCGTTCGAAGTCCAAATTAGCTCGTAAACCGGTGATAGCCGGTAAACCCAGGAGGACGCCGTACGTGTTTACATCCAGTACTACAACATCGCCCGGAGCGTGAACCTTTCCTAATCGGAAAGCGACGTTAATTATTCTACCCACTGCTTTGATCTTTTCCTCATCCGCAGAGACGAGATGATCTTTGTCTGTTAACATAATCAGATTTTTCCTTCTTCCACGACTCTCAGGGAGATGGCCAAAGTGGCAGCCCCCAAATCAACAATGGCATTGTACGGAATTCCCCATACTTCAATATCACATTCCGCGGATTTCAACGGAATCGCTTTGATGCGCAGGAAGTGATCGTCCTTTTGGATTAGTCCTAATCATATTGGATCAGACGCACTGGGGAAATCTGGCTTTTCATCGGGGGCCGGGGCTTTTCCTTTTGTGGCCGCCAACTTAGTGAGAGCAAATCGTTTCCATTTGCTTTGCAATGTTGCAGCATGCGTTCGTTAGCTTGCTCCGATATAGACAGCAAATGTCTGATTGGTAACAGAATTCGGTGGTCCAAGGCTCGGACAATGTTCAGCACGTCGATTTCTCCAGTGATAAAGGTGGGACCACCTGATTCCATTTCTCCCGGGGAAACTCTCCATTCGGCTACCTCCCGCTGTTCGTTTGTGGGTCGGATAGTTTCGATCATTCCCAATCCCGGATAACTAAGTGTGATATACTGATCAAGTGGGATTAGTTCTGTCGCTTCGTCAGTAGTGGCTACCGCACTTCCTTGTCCTTCCATCTCTTCGATCATCGTGCCTACCCTCCCTAACCCGTTAGCTACAGGCACAGCGGCCACAGGGGCGGCCCCCACTCGGACCTGTGCAGATCGGTGGGGACAGTTTCTAGCTATGTGACCGGGCAGGTGACACGTGTAACAGACACTCAAATTGGTCGTCGCTACGACCATTGCCAGAGCGGGCGCGATCCCCTATGCTACCGGTGCGGCCCTAACAACAATGGGGCGCATCAATCTTATTAATGCTTCCATCCTTACATTGTATTCGCATTGTTCTTTTTTGCTTTCTTGCATTAAGGTAACGAGTGTCCGGGCTAGTTCTAGTATCGCATTTGACTTGCTCAGTTTCGTGGAGGTGTCAGGGGGAGGTGCAAGGGCAACCATTACAGATACAGGCAATCCCGTGGCTGTGTCTACCACGGGTTTCTTAGTTACGGTCTGTTCTAGATAGGTGACGGGACCGGAAACGAAGCCCATGTTTTCAAATTTGTTTTGAAGCGCACCTAACTCATCCTTCGCTCTCACCAGTTCTGAGGAGTCCCCTTCTCTCGGGTAGTCCCCTCCTTCTAAAGAACTAGCGGCAAACTTCCGCTGCATATCTTCCGCAGCGGACATGATCTGCTACAGGGTGTGATTGATTGGGGAGAACTGCTTTCACAACTTCGCCCTCATTGTCCGGCTACGAAGCCCATCGATGAATAGATCCCTCCCGATCTCCTTCCCTTGTTCCGTTTTAACAAACATCCTATAGAACCTATTGCGGTACTCAGTGACGGATTCGTGTGGTTTCTGAACTTGATCTTTGATCATGAAAAGAACCTGTTTTGGGTGAATGTAGTCGAATCGGTTTAAGAAATCCCGCGCAAAGTCGGGAGATCCACCCAAACGTAAGTGTTGAACCAGTGGTGCGCATCCCCTTCTAATCTGGCGGGGATGTTGATCCTGGCTTCATCGTTGTCGTACTGTTGGGCGCGCAGAGTGGACAGCCATGCTCCGGCTAGGTGATGCGCGGGATCAAAAAGATAGAGATCAAGCGGAACCGCAGGTGCACGAACTCGTTGTACAGGGTTCAGGCCCGGGTTTGGGGCCTGATTTACGACCTGCATATTGGCGGATTGCCGACCGACCGATCTGCTCCTAGTTACTATAGGATCGCGTCTCGGCACATTCTGCTGTCTAGGCTGCCCTCTGTTCACCAGATCGTTCTGCGCGACTTGCCCTTTTGATAGTCCGCGAGCTCGCCACGTGTCGCTTTAATACCAACCTCACGCCCAGCGCGACTTCCTGATCGGAGTGGGATGGGGGCCTGGAAGTGCGAAAAAGGGGTGTGCCAAGGATTTTAGAATAGTGGGGGGGGGGGGGGGGAATCCCAGGTCGGAACTGAAATCTCCTGTGGCGAGTCTCAGGGATAGTCGTGCAAGATGGTAAGCGCGGGCCGCGCCTAGCTTTTATGCCTAGTGGGATGTCATCACCATCCTCGCGAGTTTCGTTGTCGTGGCTGGTCTCGAATTTGGTGAACCGGCGGAACGCTATGGGTGTCGCGTTGTCTAATTAATCACTGGTGTTGCTCGTGACGGGCCTCATAGTCTAACGAAGCGGGCCTCAGGTCAGCCTCAGTCCGGGTTCGTCAAACGAACCCTATCATGAGGAAGGTCCGTCAAAAAAGGGACCGCCTGATGTCACAGCCCCCGACGCTGCAGTCCCTGCGGCGGGCAGCTGGGCCCCTCAAGCCCCACTCACTGCTGTCTCCGTTCTCCTGTTGGGCACCAAACGAATGGGGGTGGCTGTCACACCCGTTCGCTGGTGTCATTTCTTCCGTGTGCTTCCTTTGCGACGCGTTCGCCATCGCTCGAAGTCGCCAGCATCATTTCGCAGGCCCCTTGCGCATCCTGGCCCTCGTTCTTCTAGCAATCATCGATAGCGGGGGGCGCTAACGAAAACGTCACGCGACTGTAGACCTTGCGCGTCGTCCCGTTGGCGCTGTGCTCTTCTTGTGTTGGCTCGAGGTGTTTGTCGACTCGCAGGTCAGTAAGAAGCCCACGGCCCCTACTCGACCCCTTCACCATTTCAAGCCCCCACCTCTTCCCATTGCCCTTCCGCTCCTTCGACCGTGCAAGTCTTGTTCTCTGCCAGCACCTGCTCCGCCAATCACGCGCGCACGATCTTGAGCGCACGGCGCCCACCGATCACAACGACGGAAGACCCCATGCAGTGACACACGCTGACGTCATCATCTTGCACATGACGTCACCGACGGGCAAGTGCTTGCGGCTCTAACAGTCATCGGCCTCGAGTCTTGGCGTCCTCAACATCGCTTGTTTGCGTCCTCAACATCTCTTGTTGGAGTCCTCACCATCGCTTATTGGCGTCCTCAACATCGCCCTCAAGTCTTGGCGTCCTCAATATCGCCCTCAAGTCTTGGCGCCCTCCGATGACCGCATCTGACGTGTGGAGAAAGTCGCATCGCCCTCGAGTCTTGGCGTCCTCGACATCGCTTGTTGGTACACTTTCTTGGACCCTGGCTCGCGGGTCGTCCTCCCCCAGTCTACTTAGGATATCGCAATGCAGTCGGTCGTGCGAGTATTCTTCTACATCACCGCCTACTCCATCTATCACGCACGAGTCGACATGCGCGCGATCTTGAGTCCACGATGTCCGCAGCTCACAACCACGAAAGTTCCCTTTCACTGACACACGCTGCCGTCACCATCTTGCGCATGACGTCTGGAATTCGAAATGGCCTGCGGCTTTCGCAGTCAAGATCGTCGGACGCCTCCGACGACCGCATCTGACGCCGTTGCTCCCTTGCGTCCTCAAAATCGCGGTATGTGATCACCGCTGCGATATCACATCACCCGATGGACGTCAACACCGGAGACGTCATCTGAAAAACGCGTGTCGATCGACTTTAAGATCCTGTCCATCCATCTCCGGTGTTGACGTCTATCGGACGATCTGTTATCGCAGCGCTGATAGCTAGAAGCCTCACGACAAACACGCACCTCCAACATGAATCGCCCGTGTCGCACGCACAGCCAACAGTGGCGAAGCCACCCATCCACAACGTTCAGCGACGACCCGTTGCGCACAACGGATACCCATGGCGAATCCGAAACACCCCAGATTACCGCCGATCCCGCGACATCCCACCGCCAAGGGCCAACTTCGAGCTCATTTTCGATGGACTCGGTGATTGAACATATCTATCGCGGTTGTAGACGACATCAGGATCTTTTTCTTAGTGTCTTGAACGTTCCCTGTCTCATCGCCCATTCTCGCACACGCAGCTAGCAAGTTCCATCGCGCGTACAGGAAAACTTCACAGCACCGTCGCCCGTGCGGCAGCCCGTCCCCTCGCCACGATTCGTTTTGGGCGAACTTTGATGTGGACAATCCTCACAACGATTGCAGTCTCGAAATCTGAGCTGAATGAACGCACAATGACCTTGTGGAACGATCAGCTCTCGATCCACGCCGATCACATTTCGATTCCAATTAATCGCAACCTCGTTTTCCTGAGCAGCTTAGGGAGGCGTGTGAGGGATTGCAACGGGAGTGAGAGAGTGCTGTTCGTGCCACTTGTTCCGGATGGAGTTCGGATTCATCCGATCTCGGGATGAAGGCAATAGTAGATGTCATTTGCGATGCCAGTGGTTGGATGACTATGCCCCCCTTACATCCGACCCATTGTTTTCACTCAACGTTCCTACATCGAGAGTTTTGAGGCGACCCCCTGTCCATGAAAACCCGCCACTCATGACTTCCGTCGGTGTTCTTTGTCTCCCACGAGGGGTTATGCAATTCTCAGGCTGGACGTTTTTTGTTTCGCTTTACTACGGAACGTGTGATATAGTTCGGATGAATCCGAACCACAACCATCGGCTAGTGGGAAGTCTCAACGGGAACCGCATCCCTCCGATGTCTCAGTGGAAGGGACAACGACGGCACAGGGGATCGCTTTCGAAGTAAACATCTCCAGAAATCATGACTCCGATAGCTCCCCATCTGCTTTTGCCTTCGTTTGTAGCTCGGATGAATCCGAACCACAACCACAGCCGACCTACGCACGGCAGTCGTGGCTTTTGTCAGTGTTTATTTATTCCGCATTGGGTTGTGCAATACTGGCACAGGACTTATCAGTTCCGCGTCACTCCTATACGTGTGATGTAGCTCGGATCAATCCGAACCACATCCCTCATCGCATCAGGAGTCCTTGTGACGGAAGGTCTCATCGGGAAAGGAAAACGGCGGCACACGCCACGCATCCTGAATGCAACATACAATAACCGAAAGTGGGCACTCATGGCATTTGTTGTTTATTTTTCCTTCTGAGAGGCGAAATGTGAACATTTCGCAGGACGTCTGGGTACCGCCTCACTGAAACCGTTTGTTGTGGTCCGCATTAATCCGAACCTCATAGCTCGACGGCGTTAGAGTCTAATTTGTCTGCCACATCGCGCAGGCGGGTTTAATGAACTGGGGATGCCACTCTTGGCTTTTGTTTTCTTGCACATGGGGCAGTAATGCAAACATTGCAAAGGACGTGTTGCTTCCTACTGGCTCTGCCTTCGATTCCCAGGGTGTCTCATCCTTCTGCCACATCCCTCCGAGTGAGGCGAGGTCGCTGGGCGGTGGCTCGGATTAATCCGAGCCAAGGATGGTCGCACGACATCCCATTTAATGTCTATCTTTTCGGGGCGGTTGCTTGGATTGATCCGAACCACGGATTGGTAGGCTTGGATGAGCTTCTGTCTAGGACTTTTGTTGGCGGGTGGCTCGGATTGATCCGAACCTCGGATCCGGGGCGGTGCGGTAGGCTTGGAAAAACTTATGTCTTGCACTTTTGTTCAGCTCATGTTCAGAATGACCGTGGTAGGTAGAGTGTGTGCTTTCATGGCTCTGCGAAAAGTACTTGTCACGTCGACTATGCGAAAACGTCTTCTGTAGATGAGGCGGTGTAGTGTGGTTGTTCGGCGTCGGTGTGCTGTTCCGTTCGACGAGGGTCGTCCGATTGTTCTGTCCCTCTCAATGTGCTTTAGGGCGTGTGTTTTGGTAATTTTAGGAAATCCCACATATGCCCTGGAACGGGTCCCTGCGTGACTTTTAGAAAACACCCCATTGGCTTGGTGAACTTCTGATTGATAACCTTCTGTGAGGGCTTTGCAATGCGACGTGGAAAGATCTTTTTGTTGGACAATTTTCGATTGACAGCCTTCTGTAAGGGCTTCGCCGACAAAAAGGTGTAGGGCGTTACAGCTGGGTGTGGCCTCGTCGGAGAAATTATCGTTCACAGACATTGTTTACGATGGTCTCCTCTTCCGTATGTCTATCCATGTATTCGTGTTGTGTAGGAAGTTTAATTTCGTCGAGTCCTTCGACAAGCATCGCCATGACACCCGAGAAGCACATGCGCTTAGCGAAACCCTTTCCACCTTGTGCGAGATCGTTGCGGCATCATGACGGTCAAACGTGGATTGACGATGCACCCGAGGACGACTTCGAGGACGACCCATGGACGACCGTCGTCCCTTACATGAACCGGCATCTCGACGAATGGAACGAAAATGACTGGAAGG
>BFEA01000834.1:248469-265233 GCA_003427395.1 Chara braunii | reverse complement strand
CCAGATGTAGATGGGCGGTCAGACTTGGTGAGAGCAGGTCAGGTAAGAGTTTTTCTGTCATTGTGGGATGATGTGGAAAAGAAAGTGTCTGAAATGCGTGACAGTATAGGGAATTCCTTAGCACGATGAGGAGGGTTTGTCAGGATGAAATACATGTCCATGTTTTCGGAGAAGGCAACAGTCGACGAGCCGCAGATCCATGTATATGGATTATCTATGAATGCTATGTATGGCTTCCGTTCACGACCTCGTCCGCGAGAAGCCCTGTATGTCACAAGATACGGACGTGTGGTCAGACCTTGTGTTTAAGGGAAAAGGAGACTCCCTCATGACGACTAAAGTTGACATCGGCGTTGTTGCATTTAAACAAGCACTGCAGACTTGCGAAGGTGACGTTATATAAGTGTTTCGGATTCATCCGAATCATCAATCAGATACATGCGGGTGCATATGGGCCGATGATAAGCAGTCGTGCAAAATTCATAGCACGTCTTGATTGCGAAATCGTCGGGTCATTTTCTCGCGACGGCGAAGGCTCGTGATCACCCCTGGTGATGGCGACGATGGTTTTTGGATTGGATGCCATGAACTGTGGTGCCATGTCCGTAGCCCTCTGTGCAACAGCCGCTGCCAGGCCGAAAGTGACTAAGCGACGCTGGCCGGCGCTGCAATCGACGTTGTCCGGCATGTCATCTTGTGTCCCGGATCCATCCGAAGTTTTAGGCCGCTCGAGCTTATTCCTTCCCGTCACCGAATGTTCTGCACCTGCGCAGAACACAAAAACACTTCCCGATTGGAACATCGTGGGGTCATCGCGTTGTCGGCTCCCACATGATGATTACTGTGAACAGCGGCATGATGGCAGGTCCGCCTCTCCGATGTGGGTCTAACGGTGGATTGCGTCAAATCTGCTCTCAAAGATCCACACTGCAGAGGGGGGCCAGCAATCGACCACTGCTTGCTTGTAAAATATTATATGATGTGTCGATACAACTGACATTCAGAACTGGTCGGTGAGCATCTGGTGCTATGCCAAAAAGTTCGTCATGCGGCCTCGATATTCCCCCTCGATTGCTCATTTTGGGGCTCTCGCGTCATAGACTCCCTTATGATGCCTGCAGTTAACAGCGGCGGGGTAGCAGGTCCCCTTCTCCGATATGGATCTCACGGTGGAGTGTGAAACTCTGCTCTCAAAGATCCAGACCGGGAAAGGGGGCCAGCTATCAACCACTGCTTGCTTCTAAAACATCATATGATGTGTCGATACAACCGACATTCAGAACTGGTCGGTGAGCATTTGGTGCTACACCAAAAAGTTCGTCATGCGGCCGCGATATTCCCCCGCAATTGCTCATTTTCGTGTTCTCGCATCATAGACTCCCTTATGATGACTACTGTTAATAGCGGCAGGGTAGCAGGTCCCCTTCTCCGATAGGTATCTCACGGTGGACTGTGAAACTCTCCTCTCAAAAATCCAGACCAAGAAAGGGGGCCAGCTATCAACCACTGCTTGATCGTAAGGCATCATATGATCTGTCCATGACATCGGCATTCGAAGCTATTTGGTGAGCATCTGGTGCTACGCCAACAATTTCCGAACAAGACCGCGAGGTTCCCTAAGAGTGTTTTTGCCACCCCACAGCACAGACCGCCGACTGTTTGGCACTATGGGAAGGTTGTCAATTTCTTACGACGCGGAAGAGTCGTGATCACTTTCGTCGTCTGTATGAGTGCTGATGGTGCTCGGCATTGCATACTTGACGCACTGGTGGTGTATGCTGCAATTGTCTAAATCTCACGGGATTTAAGTGTCTCGGATACATCCGACATAAGAACCTGCGACGATGCGAACTTGCCAATATTTACCTGCATCACTGTATCGGATTCATCCGAGTCTAAAATCAGTTCCATATTTGCACACCCGCAATTTCTACAGCATGTCTGATCGGTGACGGGCAAGGCTTGTAGTCCGGTTCAAGGTTGGCTGTGCATGTCTAATGTCAAGTCCAATATTTGCCTGCTTCGTTGTGTCGGATTCATCCGATTCTAAAGTATGTTACATACTTGCGGGCCCGCCATTTCTACACCATACATGTGAAATCGGTGCGGGTGAAGGCTTGTCGTCCGGTTCAAGGTTGGCTATGCATTGTCTTTTTGTTACGTTGCGCTGCCCTCTATAGTGCTTCCCAACTGGCGGACGCATCTGAGTCGCTTAATCATTGTCAAAGTCCAACAACTTTCTCGACTGCGATTTGGGTCAATGTCTAATGCTCTGCTCGCACGGAAAAGTGGAACGCTTCTCAACACACGCGTCACTGGTGTGATACGACGATGGTCGATCAAGACTTCCCTCCCAGGCCAGCTTGCCTTCCATTACGTTTTCGGCAGGAATTGGCTGGGAAGGGATTGGTTATGGGCATTGGAGTTCCGAGCAGTGCCGATAGTACTTCTTCYCGACTCGAGCCATGTGCTTCCTCTGGAAAACGGTCACGTGACTCAAACACTCGGCATCGATGGAAGAGAACACAGTTGTCCACCTCCACCGCGCATTCGTACATCTGTCGTGACGTGCTCGAAGACCACAAAAACACTGGAAGCGGGGGCCAGTTTCTTTGTGTCGATTGTACATCCAGAGTCTCTTCAGCATGTTCTGAAATGACCGACGCTGGGATGTCGAGCTCCATACCCGAGGGGAATCTCGGTGACTGTAGTTATAGTGGGACGGAGTACGTGTATAGTGCGAACAACTGCACTACTGTTGGTTCATCCTTGGGAGTTGTCGATGGGGGTGATAGGGTTTCCTCGTCTACCCCTCCGCAGTGTCTGGAGAGTCAAGGACCGTCCACGGATGAAATCACTGAGTACTGCTATTCACGAGACAGTCAGAGCTCGCATTGTCTCTCCGAAGAGGACCGCCACATACGGTACATTTTGCCGGCGCCTATGCCCTGTGAAAGAAGACCCTATTCTATGGCAAACAGAGAACCGGCCAAAAAGACACAGCATCGGCGAGCTATGGGCAAACTCAGGATGCAGTCACTTCAGGCAGTGCGAGGGATGCTCTGTTGTAGGCGGATGTGTTGCGCTGAACTGACAGCCGAAGATGTCAGGCCGGTGCGGGAGGCATTCTACTCGAAAAATTTCACGGAAAGGACGAAGTGGTGGTTGCAAACCATACATGACTTCACGGTTATGGAAGGTGGTGCTGAGCGGGTCAGGCCTGTAGCTTGCAAACGGAAGATGTGCGTGCAGGCGTACTGTAACATTCTCGACATTTCTCGTAACACATTCTATGTCTACAAAAAGATGTACGATAACGGTGTTGTCGTTAGGGAGCATGGGCACTCGGGCTTGTCTAAACCATCCGAAAAAATCGTCACGATGCTTGCACTGTTGAAACGATTCATCGACGACCACGCCGATAGTATGCCGAATGACATGGTCTGGAAAAACGGAGTTTGTCATCCTCGCCGTAGGGTTCCTGCGGCATTCACAAAACGAACAATTCACGAATCATTGCGCTCTGATCTTTTGATGTGCCACCGGAAGTTGTGTCGCAGTCGACTTTCTACGCTATGTGGAGTAAGCACTTTTGGCACGTGAGTCTAGCTATGTCCAACACATTCACGAAGTGCGCAAAATGTATATTCTACAAGCAGTGCATTGCCAAGTCGAAGTACGAGAGGGACCGTAAGAAATCCGAAGATATGATGCGGAAACATCAAGAGCTGCAAGTCAACCACAGGCTAGACTATAGCCGCTGCAAAATGGATTTCATCTTGCGGCAGTCTGAGTGTCTGTGCATCATTATTGACGACATGGATCAAAAGAAAACTATCATACCGCATATAGGACAGGCTAATTACTCGAAGGACTTGCACCACGAGAGGATGATGAAGACTAGTCTCACGGCCGTTCTGGTCCATGGCCGGGATCTGTCTATATATGTTTACACATATTTTCCTTACTACACACACGGTCTCAGCAGTACGGCGACGTGTTTAATGCGGACTCTTACGGAGATCCAATCCAATGGGAAACCTCTACCGCCGTTTCTTCGTATTCAAGCTGACAACTGCTTCAAAGAAAACAAGAATAGACCCATCTGCGCATTGGCAGCACTTCTTGTGAAGTTCGGGATTTTTAAGGAAATAGAAATTGGTTTTATGATAGTTGGACACACGCACACAGACGTTGATGCCACGTTTAGTGTTTTCTCCAAGAAACTCAAGGACAATGATGCCTACACAATGGATGAGTTGTTCCTTTTGCTAGAGCGGTCTCATAAGACTCCTCCGCGGTGTATTTTTCTTGATAGGATAGCAGACTGGAGAGGTCTTATTTACCCGCATGTTTCAAAGCGCATGACAGGGATTTGGAAGCCTCATTTGCTAAAATTCTACGTGATAGGTGATAATCCCGCCATGTCCTATAAAGAGTATTGCACATACGCTAAGTGGTTGCCCGAATATGGTCCTCTTTACTGGTTCAAACAAATGGACAACGGTGGTTACGCTGGTCCGCAGCAACCTTTCGATCCTCTTCCGGTCCAACCGGCGTTCCTCGACGATTACAAAAACGGTTTGGAGGGTGTGAAGAGGTTTTTGGAAGTCTATGAAAAAAAAGAGAAACTTGGATGACTTTCCGAGACGAAGAGGTGACTAGAATAGATAGGGCTTTTCGGTTTTGGGAAGATCACGTCAAACACGCGGGGCACATTATCGACAACGGGGTTCCTTCGGCACCCATAACCGAATTCTGGCCAAAGGCCACCCATGTCGTTGAAGACAGGAGTTCTTGCTCTGATTCGGATGCATCCGAATTACAGAGAGAACCTCTGTTCATGGGTCTTCAGAGGGACAAGCCTAAGGCCAGCTTTGATCCTTTCGAAGATGTGCATGTCGACAGTTTTGTCATTATGCAACCATCAGACGAGGACATGCATCAAGGAGTGCCTTTTTGGGTTGGCCAGGTTCTTAGTGAAGTTGACAAGAACGAAGATTCGCCAACTTACAACCAATTCAAAGTGGAGTACTGGGTTCCAATCGGAAAAGCGAGCACACTAAGACAATTGTTTGGTGACGCCTGGGAAAAAAAATGGAAAAAAGCTCCAGGGCACGAGGAAGAGTATCAACATGTCACAACCGTTGCGTTTTCTTGGATGAGACAAACGAGGACGAATGTCTGCGAGTCCTCCAAAAAGTTTACCACCGGTCTTGTGATTCCTCTGAAAGTAAGAAAAAATGCAATTCCCGCCCTCGAAAATGGCGTTGGCGCTCAAACACAAAGCGTTTCCGGAGAAGGGAGCGGGCAGGAGGCTACCTCATCGAGAGTGTGATGGTTGTCGTCTTTTCGTGAGGAGAGCATGTTGCCATGCTGGCCTGTGCACACCACGCTTGACTCCATAGAATACATCGCTTAATGATTTGTGCTCTCTAGGTTACGCGCTTCAAATCAACAAGAGTTCTTCATCAATTTTCGACATTGAGCGTGGGGGCGTTTTGGTTGTCGTAACATGACCTCGGACTTTCGATCCTGAAATTGATGTGACGCTTTTATTGTGACTTTTGTCTTTTGCATTGTGCAGACTTTCCTCTTCTGACGTATTTCGAAAACATGGATGAGATTTTGGGCTTTATTGAAATAAAAGTACCTGAATGACTGACGATCATCACAAAGGGAGGATCGTTTCCTTTTCAATATGAGAGAATCTTCAGGATCGTAGTGGGAGGACGGACAATGTTTGTCATCATGGTGAGGTTTACTGATCTGAACATTTTCGACATGCGAATATATAAGCGTCGGGGGGAAAATTGGATGCGAGGAGATTTTACAAGAGCTTATGTAAAAGCTTTAGAAGTTCTTTTCGCCTTGAGACGTGCTGTGCTCGGAGCAGGGGGTGACATTGAGGGTTTCTCGTTTTCCATTACGGAGTTTGAAGGTCTGCCTCAACCTCCAATCCCGGCTTGCATGGTGGACGGTTCGACATGGGAACCGATAGTGAACGCTTTGCGAAGAGGCTTCTTTTGAGGACTTCAACTTTTTAAGACGTTTGGTGACCAGTCTTACGTTTCTAGAATTTTGTGTCATTATGTCGGATTTGTGAACATTTTCGTAGTATAGTTATTTCTGATTATTTTTAATTTTCACCAGTTTGAGAGACGAGTCTCGATACTTCCCTCGCTCATGGTCGGTTGTGGTTCGGATGCATCTGACCCAGAGAATAAGGATATTGTTACGACAACCAAACACAAGAGCGTCAAGGGGGAAACTGGATGCTGGGGGATTTTACAGCACCTTATCTGCAAGCTGCAGTTGTTCTTGTGTCCTTGAGACGTGTTGTTGTCATGGCTGGGGGAGACGTTCAAGGTTTCTCGATTTTCATTACGGGTTTCGAAGGTCTGCCTCAACCTCCTATCCCGGCTTGCATTGTGCACGGTTAAACATGGAAACCGCTAGTGAACGCTTTTCGAAGAGACTTCATTTGAAGATTTCAAGTTCAGGACACTTTGGTGATGAGTCTTACGTTTTTAGAGTTTCGTCAGGATGTCGGATTTGTGAATGTTTTTATAGTGTAGGCTTTTTTTAGAGATACATCTCGACATTTCCAAATTTTTGTGTTAGAATGTCCGATTCGTTGAAATTTTCACGGAAACTTTTTGGTTAATTGTGGATGGTCCGACATAGCATTGCCCAATCTTTGGTTAATGGAAACTTTTGAGGTAACCGTTACAAATTCGCAATATTGGGACCAGATAACTTTTATCAGTTTTTACGGCGTACTTCTCATTTGTCTCGACAATGGTTGTGTGCCTGCTTATGTAGGCTGGGTGTCCCGCTCTGTTTTTAATTTGTCTTCGCTTTTCAATCTAGTTCTCATGAGTTGTCAATTGTCTTCAAAATCCAGTGAGATCTTTCAAAATAATTATAAGGTGCTTGGTCACTTCAACATCTGATAGTCTGTACACAGTTGGATTAGGATGTATCATATACATTCGTTTGAGTCTTCTCCAATGCCCAATCCTCAGATGATAACGTCTTTACATAATATGCTCCCCACCACTTCACTCTGCACGATGCCCGTTTGTTTTGAGAAATGTTTGGTAAAGTGATAATGTACATGCAACCGCCATCTAGTTGAAATTTAAGACTGATGGTTACTAGAGTTCTTAAGGGGTTCCCGAGGGTGCACTTTTATTTGTTAAAATACATCATTTCATCTCGGCAAGGACAGTGGCGGAGTGGTGGGCAGCATTGGGTAGGGATGTTACAAGTTCATGGTTGCGAGGTCGAACTCGGCAAGCGGCAAATGATAAAATCTCTGCATAATGCTGCCCATCACTTCACTCCGTCCGATGCCCTTTTGTTTTAAGAAATGTCTGCTAAGCTATAATTGTTCTTGGAATGATAACATATTGGTTAATTTTCCCTCGGAGGGTGATCCGGGCTATGATCATAAGTTCATCATTTTGATTGAGTGAACTTCAAGGATATTTAATGAATGACGCACGGTTTATAACATAACGGATTTTCTCCATCCGAATAACGAAATATTTGATTCGGATATATCCTAGTTTTACTATAAAACTAGCCAACTTGTGTATTATGGATATCGAAACATGTCACTCGGATGTATCCTACTCATCCTGCTTGTATTAAATTAAACTTCAAAAATGAGTTATTCTTTTCACTCCCATGCACCCTTCAAAGCCTCAACAAAGACCTTTTTCGGATCACTCATATACGTCTCTCACAAGGGGAAACCTTCGATATACTACGTTTGTACTGACTGTCTGAATGTATGCCAGTTTAGTTGAGGATTTATCCGTTGAACAGAGACTCTCATCGTTGTGTATTAATGTATAATGAGCATCTTCTTTCGTCAGCCGTGTATACCTTTCGAGTTTCTCGAACGACAAAAGTACTATTTAGAAAATAATATACGATTTTAATGAATAACATGTTATTCCCTGAAGTCATCTGAAGTTGACTGCCCATCTGTTCCGCAGTCTTCTTCCACAACTCACTTGTGAATCGGACGTCTCGGTCACTAATGATGGTCTTTGGTAAACCAAAGTCCCTTACCCAGTTGTCGTTGAACAACTTGATGACGTATTCTATACTGGCTGTCTCTGACATTGGTACTAGTCTAGCGAACTTGGTGAATCCGTCGATGATGACGAAAATGTGCCCCTTACCACTCTTGCTGGTCACTAGGGTGTCCATGAAATCCATGGAAACACTCAATCTTGGACCATCAGGAATAGGTAAAGGCTTCAATGACCCAAGCGGTGCTTGAGTTCGCGGCTTGTTCCGCTTACAGACCTGACAGGTCTCAACATACTTCTTTGCGTCATCCAACATTATGGGCCACCAAAATCGTTGTACTAAGTTAGCACTCGTCTTCTTGTAGCCAAAGTGCCCAGTGGCATCATGACATTCGCCTAAAAATAAACTACGCAACTCTTCACTAGATGGAACTACCAATCTCTTTATTCCGGCCTTATCAAGATAGAGTAGCCCGTCCACCATCACAAACTCACTTTCTGTGGCCTTGTCTTTTGCCTGCGGATGATATTCATCGTGACAGGGTCTTCGTGATAGGCTCCCACCAATGATTGAGTTACTTCATTAGATACGCCAAATTCAGAAACTAGCGCACCTAGGTAGTCTGCTCTACGGGATAGCGCGTCTGCAACCTTGTTGTACTCTCCCTTCAGGTACTCAAGCTTGAAGTCATATTGGTCTATGACCTTAATCCATCGCTTGAGTGCATCAGAAAGAGCCGGTTCAGTCTTGATCCATTTGAGGGTCTGATGATCAGTCCTCAGATAGAAGAATCTTCCTAAAAGGAAGTGTCTCCAATGGACAAGTGTCGTGTAAAGAACATAGAGTTCCCTTTCGTAGGTGGACTTAGCCAACTTCTTCGATGGCATCTTCTTACTCATGTACTCAATCGGTCTTAACTTGTTTCCATCCTGCTGAGCCAGCACCGCGCCAATGCCGTATTGGCTTGCGTGAGTGGTCTCTATGAATGACTTCTGCGGATCGGGAACCATGAGGACTTCATGATTCATGAGTGCATGCTTCAATCTCTTGAAAGCACCCTCGCACTCATCACTCCAGTCCCACGGTGTGTCAAGTCGAGTTAGATCAGTCAAAGGAGAGGCGACTGTAGAATAGTTCTTAACGAAGTTTCTATAGTAGCCGCACATTCCTAAGAATGACCGACCTCAGTGACTGTCTGAGGTCGTGGACAGTCTCGAATACTAGCCACCTTCGCATCTTCCGGCCTAATTCCCTCCGCGGATACTTCACGACCCAAGTATAGTACCTTAGTGCGGCCAAACTCGCACTTCTCTAAGATGACCTAATACTTATGCTGTCGCAGGAGTGAGAGAACTGTCTCAACATGCTGTGTGTGCTCCTCGACAGACTTACTAAATATTAAAATATCGTCTAAATAGACCACGACGAACTTATCTAAATGGTCATGGAAGATCCGATTCATAGCGTGCTGGAACGTACCCGGCGCATTACAAAGACCAAAAGGCATCACTACAAACTCATACAGACCATAACGAGTCTGAAAAGTTGTCTTGTGTTGGTCCTCAAGTCTTATTGCGATCTGGTGATATTCGGATTTCAAGTCTATCTTTGTATAGTACTTGCATCCCTGCACCCTATCCAATAGGCTGTCTATGCGAGGTAGAGGCTCTGCGTTCTTCACTGTGATGGCACTAAGGCCCCTATAATCAATGCACATCCTCAAAGTACTTCCCTTCTTCAGTACGAATAGCACGGGTGATCCGTAAGGGGAAGTACTAGGCCAAATCCATCCCTTTTCTATCAGCTCCTTAAGTTGCTTCCGAAGTTCATCTAACTCGGCGGGGGCCATCCTATAGATTCTTCCCTTTGGGGTCTTACTCCCTGGAATGATTTCTATAGCGTGGACGACTTCCCTATCAACAACTCCTGAGGGCTCCTCGAACAGATCAGGGAACTTAGTAACGACGCGATCTATCTCTGGGGGTGTTTTAACGGCCTCCCCCTTTCGTTATGCCTTTCAGAGCTCTGAATGGCTGAGAGAAAGTGGATTCAACTACACACTACGTCAAGAAATAGAAGTGGCGGAGAAAGAAGCTGAACTGCGCCCCTTCTATCCTCACATCAAACTGTACGGAGACACGTCGTCCAATCCTCGTCTACAGTCGGGAACCGTCATCCATTCTCAGTTTCTACCAGGGAAAGGACACCATAAAGTGCACCTCGCCTGCCCTTTTGCCATCCCTTAAACCATAGCCAGAACCGCACAAGAGATTCTAGTTTCGACCTAGAACTTGGAACTTACTTTTCCTAAAATCCTTGACACACCCCGTTTCATGCTTTCTGGGCCCCTTCTGCATTTAGTCCACTTCTTAAAGGAAAGTAGTGTAGGCGTGTCAACTCCCTTATGTTTAGACGAAGTGGTGAGAGAACAAAACTATTAATAGACTACACAAAGTTCGCCTGAACTAGTAGCTGCTCAGTCGGGTCTCATGAGTGCGTCACCAATCCTGCACGGGAGACAAGAATCAACCCAATATGACGCAACCAGTTGCGACGAGTAGATACCTCGCTCCTACTTGTTTCCCTTTCGGTCCTGATATGCATACGCCTAAGGAATGGATTAGCAACTTCGTGTCTTAGGGATATCTGCAAGGAGAAACCCAGATGATGATCAAGGCTTTGATGCAGGGGATAGCTAGAGACAGGTAGTTCAATAATTATCAGAACGTGGACAAGCCTACCTTAAGAACGGATTTCATTGTAGGATTGGAGTACCTTACAAAAGATGTTGCTTTTTCGATGGTTAGAAATTGTTCCCAACAGCTTTATGAGTTATCAGGTGATTATTGTGATGGCTCCACGGCGGGACTAGAGAAGGCAGAGTGATGGAAGACGACTACTAAAGATTTGTTTGTTGACAATCTAAATAATTGAGGTCCTAGACTAAGCTCAGGGAAAAGGCTTCTCGTTCTTCCAAAACCCCGATAGCCCCGCACCCTGCCCTCGCCAGCACTCATCCCCGCCCCTGCCACCACTTATCCCCGGCCCCGCCGACTGTTGCCCCCCCCCCCGGCCCCGCACCCATGGCTACCGCGGTCCCACCAGTGGTGGGTGTGGGCCCGGGGGGGCTCCGGGGTGGGGAACCAAATCCCATCTTTGGGGTTTAGCTCACGGGGTGCGCGCTCTCGCTGCGCACCCCCCACAATTTTTTTTTGTTTATTATTTTTTTTGCGGTGTCCGCAGCTGGGGCTAGGGGTGCACACCCCTAGACCCGGGCATCCCCACTGGGGCCCTAAGGCCGAGGCTCAACAACCCTGGGTCTCTTTGATGCCGGATGTATGGAGAAAACAATATTTTGGTTCGTCATTCCTTATTGGGATCTTCCATCTCCACTCAGCTACATCTATGGGGAGGTCCTGGATGGGCACCTCCGGCTTAAATGCAACCCAGGCGTCTCACCCTGTGGGCAATTTTAACATCAATCCAGTACACTTCATCCGACATTCCCTGATCAGCCGGTTTAGCTGTGTCCGATAAAAAACGTTTACCAGCACCTCCTCCGGTCTGATTGTGAATTTGTGATTTCTTCCCCCACCCGAGTTGCGTCCCCTCTTAACACCACCCAATCACCTTCGTCCATTGTCCGCACCCATGCGAGAGGGAGGGCGAAGAGAATTTGGTCCAGCCTCTCCCCTATTCTTTGGCAGTGGCGACGCTTTGCTCTAAGGTGTTCCTCTAAGACTCAGGCATTGCTGGTTTGGTCCCACACATGCCCAACCCTTGCAACCCCGTCCCTTACCCATCCATTCCACAGACGACTCGAGCTGAGAAACACCAGCCCCTGCTGGTCACCTAAAAATCCCCGGTACCCCCCTCCCAGCACAATGCGCTGGTTCGAACCAGGGGCCTGCCGGTCCAGTGGACCGGCCGGTCCGACCGGGCGGCTCCCGGTCCAAGGAGGCCCCCCCGGTCCATCCGGTGGACCAGCACTGTTCAAAAGTAATATCCGTCTATCCAGCGGCCTAGCTCAGTTGGTAAGGCGCGCAAGTGGCATTCAGGAGGTCTTGGGTTCAATCCCCATTGGCCTTATGTACCTTCCTGGGCAAGCTTGGCGCCCGCCACCTAGAGATATGCCGTTGGTCCCCCCAAGTGGCATTGAGCAGAGACTGCTGATGTTTATAGGGGGAGGGGACCGGAGGGAAGGCAGAGTGACTGGCCCATCGAAGAAGCTGGGTCCTGATGCTACCGGCTGACCCCTGGCCAGTATCGCCCACCTGCTGTGGCAGGTATCGCACCTGCTGGTGGGTGCAGCTCCCGCATGTTCCCTCGTTGGAGGCTTGAGCACGGATGTGGCTGCTACGGGGTTCCCCGTAATACTATAATGACAATAAAAAGGCCTGAAAGGCCATCCTGTCCAGATTTGACAGGTAATTGAATTGGTTGGGCTTAAAGAATTAGCCTTAAAAAAAAAAAAAAAAAAAAAAAAGTAATATCCGTGGGAGGCCGGGGACCTCACAATTCAACCCCGAGTAACCCTTCGCTGAAAACCGGGTTCAGCATCCCTGCCTCTCAATAGGCGAAAAACCAACTCTCCAAATGTACCATGAAGCTCATGAAAAAAGTAACAGTCTTACTGTGGGCAAACGGGCCCTTATTCTCCTAACAGGCTATCTCTGATTCTGGCCTATCTCTGATTCTGGCCTAACACGGGCCATAGAGGTGTCGAGCCTACAACGGCTCCTACGTGATAGACCAGGATAACAGCAAAGCTCCGTATTTTGTACTTTGTCTACACCTTGCTCACCCTAGTCATGAGTATCCGATAGCCAGGAGCAGATGGAAAGTCTCCCTTCCTGGTTCATCGAAGCTACAGTCTTCCCCCCAATACAACGTACGGTCATTATAGCTGAATTTAGACCGAAAGATACACCAAATTCAGCCCAAATTCAGCTATAATGACGGTACGTTGTATTCGGGGGAAGACTGTAGCTTTTTACCTTAAGCCCAAGTTTTCAGGAACCAGACAAAGTTCTTTCTGTTCCAATCAGCTTTGATGACCTGGCGAAGCTTGTTCCTAATCTGATGTTGCTGCTGGTGTAATGTATGTTCTTCACCCTTTAACACCTTGGCATTCCTGGCAGCCCAGATAGTGTSGATCACAATTTCCCTKTTKGGGGTTGGGGTTCAARGACTTTCTTTTTGGAAAGTAGCTGAGTAGGAAAGGGACACTGGCCCCCGTTTCCAGAAATTATTCGTGTTTGAGCCGATTGTGGGTAATGGCCCCACACCTCCCGGGTCGAAATTTTTTTTTTTGTTTGGGAAAAGGCGAGAAATTCCAATTATAAAAATCAACTTGAGGCCGGGAATTCCTCACAAACAACCCGGAACGACACAGTCTCAACTGGGACGTGCCCAGAGATACCAAGTGGGGAAACGGACCCCAACAACACACCATAACAAAGTGGGGACCTTGCCCCAATAACCCACAGTGGCCAAAGGCCAAACTGAAAGCCCAAAAGAAGAAACCCTCCAAGACCCTAATCTACCTAACCCTTCTGAATAGTAAACTATTGTTCCCGGGTCGAATTGTGAGGTCCCCGGCCTCTTTCCTATGATTCTGCAATATAAATATTGTGACTTTCCGGAAAAAAGAAAAAAGTCCTTCGGGACATCCGTTAAAATTGGAACGATACAGAGAAGATTAGCATGGCCCCTGCGCAAGGATGACACGCATAAATCGAGAAATGGTCCAAATTTTTCATCAATTGATCAATATATCATCTGGTCGGACTGTTCGTCTACATGATTGTCTCTAGAAAAAAAAAAAAAAAAAAAAAAAAAAGAAAGAAAGAAAGAAAGAAAAAAGCGTAGCTTTCTCCTTATCTTTTATGAGATGCTCTTTCCTACCTTCTTCCTCGCGGCAGACTTGTTGGGGGCGAGGTCCCACGAGCACAGAGGATTAGATACGGACGTGCTTGAGGAGAGATTCAGAAAACGACTAGTGATTTCAATTTCTGCATAGTAATAGAAGACCAGTCCAGATTCAGACCTTCAATAGATTATTTGGTCTCGCTGCACAATACAAGAAACGAAAAAAAATAACGAGATTGAATGTCTCGAAGGATATTCGGTCTTTGTCGGAGAAGTATATTCGCAATGAATGAATCCAATGGGGCCTTGGCCGGGCTTGCGTTCTCGATGTATGCGTGTCCTAGCGCCTGGGAGCAGGGCACAGGGGACAAGTGTACCTTCAGGCAGAAAATGGAATGATTCATCCCATTATTACAACTGGTAAGAATGTATTCGCTAACGCCGCCACCAGTTCCTGACAAAGTGAAAAGGTTCGATCTCCGCCACCATAGCCATCGATGGTCGTTCTCTAGTCTCCTCTTACCCCCCCCCCCCCCCCCTCCTCCCCGCCGGCCTCCTCTTCCCCCTTTTCTTCTTCATTCTCTCTCTTTTATTGGTCGTAGCGCCATAGCTTTTTTAGTCTACTCCGTAGCAATCGATGTTCGTTCTCACCTCTCCTCTCCACCTCCCTCCCCCCTTCTCCCCTCCTCTCTATCCCTCCTACCCCTCCACTGGTTGGAGCACCATACCTTGTTAAGTCTACCTCATCGAAACCGGAGCTCGTTCTCTCTTCTTTTCCCCTTCCCCGCCCCCCCTCTACTCCCCCTCTCCCCCTCTTCCCCTCTTCCCCTCTTCTCCTCTTCCGTCGTCGTCATTCTTTCCCACTTCTACTTCTCGTTGACGTTCTTTCTCTTCTATTGACGTTCGCATTTTTGCTCCTCTACTGCTTGGAGCACTAACACCTACTTAAGATAGTCCACTACTAGTTCTACTTCTGGTCGGAGAAATTAACGCTTACCCTAGTTTACTTCAGTCAGCGTGGTCGTCTGCTGTGGGGAGAGAATCGCCCCTGAGAGGAACTGCTGTCAATCATGATTAGCACACAAACTGAGAGGAGGAGGAGGAGGAGGCTTTATTGTGCGGAGCAAAGCCATGGTGCTGCAAGCCACGGAGAGGTCGCGAGCTCGATTCTCTGCCGCTGCGCGATTCTCCTCTCTTGCTGCTTCTTTCTCGCGCAGCCCGGTCTCGTCTCTGGCAACGGCTTTTCTTGTCGGGACAGAAGTCTCTGCCGAACTTTCTTTCGCTGTTCCCGTCGGGATGCGCTCTTTCGCTCCGGCCACCTCTGTCACGGCTTCCCTAGTTATAACGGCGGCCCGCCTATCACGCGTTTCCACTGGGACGACGAGACAGAGACCTACGAGTGCGTGAAGACTAACGGAACGGTGTGCGTGCACTGGACGACCAAGGAGCAATCTCCAGGGGAGATCGAGGTGGGATCCTGCCAGTGCAAGGAGATGGGCCATGAGCATTGCAAGTCCTGGGCCTGTCTGCAGGATGAGGCGGACCTCTGTGGTTTTCACGATAAGCTCGACTGCGGCTCCCCAGTGATTCTCGCCGATGGCACGCCGGTCACAACCTCCTGCTGTTATACGAACAGCGATGGTTACTTGGTCACAACGTATCGCGATATACAGAAGGAATGGACGTCGTGCACTTGCAAGAAGACCGTGCAGCAGCTCGCCTCCGCCTCCGACTCCGCCGGCGGCTCTTCGGACTCTCAAAAGGCGATGGCCGAGTTCGGCGGCTCTTCGGACTTTCGAAAGGCGAAGACAAACTACTGTGTAGAATGGCATTGCACAGAGCGAGACATCACCAGCACCGAGGAAGAAGACTATGTCTGCACGGGATTTCAAGAGACCTATTGCAGCAATTGGGAGGGGAGCATAGAAGGGACGGAGGAGTTCGAGGTGTCCAGGTGCGAGTGCAACTTCGTTGGGAAGACGGAAGAGGGCCTCGAGTACTGCTCCACGTGGTCTTGCTACGAGAAAGGTTTCGATTATCACGATCCCAACCTTGCCTGGTCGGCCTTTGGCATCATCATGGCCAGTCCTCTATTCCTTGGCAGTCTCCTTCTGCTCACGCATGAGGATCGGCATTGCGCTTGGTGGCTGCTCGTCACTTTGCCGGCTTGGGCTGGGTTTATGTTCGTTACCACCTTGATGGGGGGAGTTGGGGCTCTGTTGATCACCCTAGCTTTTCAGTTGGGACTGCCTGTCTTGTGGTGCATCGGCTACATAGCCTTGCAAGATTGCGTCAAATCAACCACAGTGACACATAAATACTGACCATTTATTCGATTTTTCAGTATAATATACTGTTGTTGCTGCTGTTTTTTTTTTTTCCCCTTTTCCTTAGGCTTTGGGACTAACAGTCACAAACGAGTACAGAAGTTCGAAGAACATTTAAGGGGGGGGGTTCGATGTATGTTAATTACCCTAGTTTTCAATTGGGAGTGCCTCTATGTGGAAGGGCCTGGAGAGGTTGGGTGGGTGAAAAATAATTAAAAAAAAAAAAATTCTTGATTGGTTGATTGATTTTGTGTGTCTGATTGATTGATTTTTTTGAATTGATTGATTGATTAATTGATTGATTGATTGATTGATTGATTGAATGAATGAATGAATGAATGAATGATTGAATGAATGATTGATTGATTGATTGATTGGTTTGTGGCGGAGGGTTGGCCCCCCCCCCGCACACACACACACACACAGTGTCACACGGGTAGAAAGAACCCGCTGTTTTTTTTTTGTTTTTTTTTTTGATTGATTGAGTGATTAATTGGTGGGGGAGGGATTGCCCCCC
>BFEA01000834.1:210135-242266 GCA_003427395.1 Chara braunii | reverse complement strand
GGGATTGACTGAGCATGGTTTCTGAACAACTGAGACAAGCTGAGAATACACCTGCCACTAGTCGGAGCCTCTTCACCCTGTTTGGGCGCCAGATATTTTCACTACTTCCTAGCTCCCTCCTATGTCTGAAATGTTGGCTCTTGCAGCTGACCTATATATGGGATTATAGAGGCTGCCCTGTTGCTCCCAGAATCATCCATCGATGCCATCCATGCCATACCACTACATGCTTACTAGGCAATTGAGTGGGGGGGGAAGAAACCAGGAAAGTTGTCTGGAGATTTCAATGGTATTGCTAGATCAATGTCGGTCCAATTGTGAAATATTAGTCGGTAGTCCTTTACTATTTTCGTCCTCCCATGGTCCTCCCCGACATCCCGTTGTGCCCCTTTCCATTCCACCTTCCCTATCTTCCCACCGGTGATCCCCCCCAGCCAACTTAGGGAAAATTCTTGAGTTCTTTGTTCAATATTTTTTTTTCTGTCAAGGGAGCGAATGCGTGCTCTGACCTCCTCCCATTTTGCCGTTATCTCGATTTGAATCTGCAGTTGCACGCTTTCTGTAAATTCAGGTCCTTCTAATCGCGCTCCTTCCAACTCATATGTGCAGCGTCTTCTCCACAGTGCCCAGAGCACCGCCCTTCTTCCCAGTTTGAACAGATTGATTGTAAATTCATCGGGGGGATCAGTCTGGTCCCCAGGCCATGCCTCGCACAGCAGGGCCCGCCAGTCCTAGGGCCACGTTGTTTTTGGTTCTAATTGGTCCCAGATTCCTGTCCCACCATCTCCATAGTCAGAGTGCGCCCGGGCATTGTAAGAATATGTGTTCAATTGTCTCTGGGTGTTTTATGGATGGGAATGCGTTTGTGCACAGCTTACACCAGGGCAAGGCCTGTCCTTTTTGTTCTAGAGACGTTCTGTCTATTAGCCAGTTGTTGGTTGGTAGGCAGCGATGCTCTATCTGCCATTGAAGCGAGGCAAACTTGGCAGGTTTCGATTTTGCCATACCAAACCTCTTGATCGACCTAAGCGCCTTTTTGCTGATATTCAGGTTTTTTTGCCACCGCTCCTCTATCTGGTCCCTAAGATTGATCCGTGGTCTCAAAAGTCTGTAGGTGGATTTAACTGTAAGGTTGTACAATGATTTGGTGTGGCTCCTGCCTTTTCTTGTTCGGGTCGTCCATTTCCATTCCACCGGGTCCAGGGCCAAATGGTGGATCGGCGTGGAGGGGTGGAAAGCGATCCATTGCTCTCCCTCTTGGAAGACTGATTCTGAAGATTTCCTCCTTCTGGCATACCATCGTTTCTTCCGGGATGCGTTTGTCCATAATATTGCCCCTACCTATTTGAAAAAGACTCACAGTCACAGTTCCGTCCGGGCTAACCGACTCCACTCTCCCCACCCTTCCTTGTTGCTCCCTGAAGGCCACCCAATCTAATTCTTGCATGTAGGGGCCTTTGCGCAGGATCCTCCACCAATCTAGCGGGATTTTATGCACGATCTCTTTCAGGGCTTTTTGGGGCCGGTGGCAGTGCCTTGGTCTCTCCCTCAGCTGGTCTGGGCTTATCTAGTCGTTCTTGGTTGCGTCCCATATGTCCTTGATCCGTGTTATTCCTTTTGCGACCCAGCCCCGCTAGGGGGCGACCATGCAGTCTAGGGTCTGGCTCCTAGAGTCCACCACCCATCTGTTCCCAAATAAGGGTTGTCTTGCTACTTTCTTCCATCTTTCCGGTGGGGATTTGTCTGGCTGTGGGGGACTTCTCCATGTTTTAAGGAGATTGGGTCAGAATGGGTCCTTTCTCAGGTCAGACCTCGCTGCTTGTCTTGGGGGTTCAGGACAGAGATCCAGTGGTTGTGCTTTTGCTCTTGGGATAGACCATCCTCTGTTTTTCAGCCACATCAGCGGGTCCTTGCCGTCAGTAGTTTGCGGGGCCAGGCGGGCTATTTGTTCCAGGGTCAGTCCTCTCCATAGGGATTCAGGGCTGAAAAGCAGGCGTTTGAGCCATTTTATTGCTAAAGCTTTGGTTTGGAGCAGGGGGTCGAGAATGCCAAGGCCGCCTCTCGTTTTGGGTTGAGTGATGGATCTCCATGCCACTCGGTTGATCACGTTCTGTTTTTCGTGGTCGCCCCTCCACAAAAAGGCAGTTATCTGTCGTTCCAGGGGTCGTAGGTCTTTCTTATCTAGTGCCCAGATTGCTGATTTATACCTGAGCGTGACCAGCACCACATTATTGATTATCAGGGAACGGCCAAAGAGGGAGGTATGTTTATCCTTCCATATCGTCATTTTTGCCAAGGTCGGGCCCGTGATCTATTCGTTGTTAGTAGGTGGCCTGCCTTCTGCTGTTATTGAGATTCCCAGCACTCTGATGGGTGCTTCCTTAGGGAGCCAGTTTAGTTTGGGTTGTTCTGGAGGTCTCACCCCTTGGTGGTGTATCCACCATCCTTGGGTTTTATTTCCCCAGTTGATTTTCATGTCCGAGTATTTCGAAAAGCGGTCCATCATGTTTTTAACTCCTTCCATTGATTCTCTTGATGCATCGACCATTAGGGTTAGATCGTCTGCAAATAGCGAGCATACTGGAATCGCCTCTCGGGGAATTGCAGTCACCTATATTCGTTTAATATCCTTGTGTACCCTCAGGTTGGCCGCTAATGCTTCCATGACTATAACAGAGAGATAGGGGGCTATTGGGTCTCCTTGCCTGACGGATCTTTGGAGGTTTATGGGTGGGGCCAGATTGCCATTTACCATGACTTTGTTAGTCGCATTGGCGTGAAGGATCTTTATCCATCGCCTAAAACAAGGTATGAAGTTAAGTTCTTCCAGACACTTGTCTAAGAAATACCAATCCATGTGATCATAGGCTTTTTCAAAGTCGATGAAGATAATCGTCGTGTTGCTCTTGGACCGCCTTGTCAATTTTATCATCTCGTTGGCCAAGAGGATATTATCTTGGATGTTCTAATCTTGGATGAACCCCGTTTGGGCAGGATGGATAATGTCCGCCATTACTTGCGTCAATCGATTGGCGAAAGTCTTGGCCATCATTTTATAGACGACTGTTAGAAGGGTGATCGGTCTATAGTTGCGGATATTGGTTCTTTCCCCTTTCTTGTAAAGCAGTGTCAACACTCCTTGCCCTACCAATTCGCCTGTGTGTCCTGTGTTCCACACCGTATTATAATAATCCATTAGATCCTGGGAAATGGTTTCCACATGATCTCCCAAAATTCCTTTGGGAGACCATCAATGCCCGGGGTTTTCTCGGCTTCCATTTGTCATATCGCCGTCCATATCTCTTCCTTGGATAGAGGCTGGTCTAATGTATTTCTTTGTTGTTCTGTGACGGTTCGCTCCAGCGGCCTTAAAAAGTCTTCAATTTTCTCCCCTTGCTGTCTCACCCTTTCGGATGTGAACAACTTTTGGTAGAAGTCTCTTGCAATTTTCGTGCTAGCGGCTGTGGAGGTGACCAAAGGTTCTTGGTTATGGTTCGGGTCTTTCAGGGCCTCGATTACTGTTCTCCCTGTTTTAACTTTGGCCATTGCGAAGAATCGTGCGTCCATTGCCCCTTCCATGTTGAATCTGGAAAGTCAGCCTCGAATCCTGGCCCCCCTGCCATCTATGCTCCATGTAGCCTAAGAGTTGGGCTTCCATGGTTTGAATAGTTCTGGCTAATTCAGTTTGATGATCCCGATCTTCTAGTTCGTCTTCTTGTTGTTGCAGTTTTTGTAGCTGACGTTGCAGGTTCGCCTCTTCCCTGTGACGACGCGCTGCGAGCAACTCTGAGTATTCGTTGCACTTGCGACCCAGAAATGTCAGGCCGTTGTTGAACCATAGGACATCGTCGCTGATCTGGTCTCTTTGGTTTTGCCAAAAGGACCATATATCCTTGAGATAGATTTTGAAGCGATCGATGTCAAGGAGAGAGGTGTTGAGTTTGTAAAACCCCTTACCTTGGTCCGTTTTCTTTCTGAATGAGAAGATGGACATGCACATTGCATGGTCCAGGCCTGGATAAGGACTGCGGGGAAAGATCTTCGCTATCTGAAGGGCCCCTTGTAGTTCCTCCGCGATCAGGATTAGGTCTATTCGTGATTTCGTGGCACTTTCTGTGCCGTATTTACGGAAACAGATGAACCTTCGATCGACAGGGAATTGTCTCCGGAAGGTGTCGAATAGGTTCATGGTCTGTAGTAAGTCAACGACCATCCTCTCATCGCTCTCTACATAGAATGGGCATGGGGACGGGATTTTCCACCTGTCCAGCCAGCGGTCTGGGGCTGCGTTGAAGTCGCCTGCCAAAATCGTCGAGATTCCCACCGGTAGTTTTGGTTCTGAGAGACTCAAAGAAGGTTTGTCGTGCTGCTGGGTCGTTGGGGGCATATATATTTAGAATGCAGACCATTTCTATCTCCAACATCGCCAGCAGGTAGACCCACCTGCCCTCCTCTTGGTCCGCTGCCCAGTTGAGCATTTCCACCTCCGTACCCGGGGGTAGCCATATGGCTACTCTGCCACTCCCCGGTTTCGGGGCATGGGCCCTAAAGGCTTGATATGGCCATATTTCCTTATGTATGTGATTATGCTTGGGGCTGTCTGTGAGGTGGGTCTCCTGTAGACAGACGACGTCTGGCCAATCCCTCCCGTCAACCCCTTTTAGTTGGTCTAAAATGGCTTCAAGTTATCTTTTCGGGTGCTTGGCCAAGGCAAGACCGTTCACATTGATCGTGCGCAGATCGAGGTCTGCCTAATGCTTGTGTACTTTCCAAGCTTTGTCCTTCCCGTACAGAGCGTCAACCACATTCCTGGTTGTTTTATTTCTCTTTCAGGTTTTGTGGTTTATATCTGTAGCCATTCCGCAGTGTCTAGGAGGCTGCCTTGCTGAAGAATCCTGCATCTGAGTTGTTTCACCAGAAAGGCTCCAATCTCTGCTGCGGGCCATAGGTCTCCTGATTTGATCTTTAGAAGTTGCAGTTCCATAAGGCCGTCTTGGTCTAGCCAACGCAGCTCTTCCGTTTTTGGGTGGTCGTACCTCAGAAATATGTCCTTGGCACCCAGTCTCTGGCTTCCGTAGGCTTGAACCAACGCCGAGGCGGCCCCGGCCGGGAACTTTTCTTTGGTTATTTGGGCTATGTCAGTTTTGTTGAGGATCATACTTCCTGCCCATGCTGTAAGGGAGAGGAAGTAGGCGGACCGGCCTTGGAGGGTTACCTCTCCATGTGCTGCGCCAGGTAGTGTCGTACGACCCACCTCCCACTTCCCATCGCGTCGTCTTACCGGGAGGAAGACGATGCCTTTCTCAGAGGGGGCGGCATCGAGAGCCGTCTTCTCTAGCAGGTGGTGGATTTTTTGCCTCCTGCTAGTGAGGTCCTCCTCCGGAGGTTTTGGAGGGGGGGGATCTTGTTTTGCTATCTGTTCCCTTGCCGCCGGTGCCATGCACAGGCCTCCTACCTGTCTGTTTTCGTTTTCCACTCCTTCCTGTTGTTCGCCTTTTTTGTTCCAGTCTTCCCTTTGCCCGTGGTGTGCCTGTCCTTGCTGTCCCTCCCTATCGTTCCTCCTTTGCTGTTCCGCCTGTCCGTGCACCCCCCCTTCCTCTCTTGCTGCTTTTTGGTTGTTTTCGTGTTCCACTCCTTCCTGTTGCCCACCTTTTTTGTTCCCTTCTTCCTTTGTTGTAGTGACCACCGATCCCCGGGTCTCCATTTTCTGTTCTTTTTGCTCCATCCTTTCCCCTCGTGTTCCCGTAGCCTGTTCCTTCGCATGCTGCGCTTGTTCTTGCTGACCCTCCCTACCATTCCCTTCTTGCTGTTCCGCCTGTCCGTGCAACTCCCCCTCCTCCCTTGCCCCTTGTTCCAAACCGCTGAATTTTTCCGATTGGCTCGTCCCCTCCTCAGTTCCCATCGGGGTCTTTTCTTGAGCCGGCTGGGTTTTTTTATCTGGCTTTGTGTGGTCCGTTCCCTCCTTCGAGGTCGAGGGAGTGCTGCTCATATCTGGGGTCGGGGGGTGAAATCGAGTAAGGACAATGTGGAGTATTTTGTGGCAAACATCAGGCCACTCCGTCCCGTCCGGCAGACCCTTCTTTATGGCTTTGTGAAGACTTTCGCTACTCTCCAGCAGCGGGATCAGGTCCGAATAGACCCTGTCCCAAAAGTCTACATCTTCGTCACTGTACTTTATGTGCAGGCCGTCCATAAGCCAGTCTGCCACTTCCTGCAGGCCAACCCCTTGCGTCCTGCGTCCTCGTTTTCTTCGGAGCCTGCCATTTTTGATGCGTCTTCTTCGTATTGGTCTGTTGCATCTGACATTTCCACCTAACCCCCGGATTGAACGTTTTCTCTGGATTCTAATAATTTTCACTATTCCCTGATGATCGAGATTTTCTGTGTCGCCTTCCTGATTTACCTGATTACCAACTTTACTGAGACGGAGTGTTATGAGGATGGGGGCGGCCTAGCCGGTGTGGGTTGGTGCTACTTTGGACGGACAATATGACTTCTAAATTTTGGTATGGACACGTGGTTCGCGAAGGTTCGGTATTGATGCGGAGTTGCTCCATCCGACGATCCCGGGCGTGTTTCTGGTTCTGCATGAGCCCGGCACCAGCGTACTTCAGGTTCGGACACATCAACGCGATTTATTATCAGGTTTGGAACCACCACAGCGAGTTATTTCAGGTTTGGGGACACTATGGTGATTTACCTTCTGACGACAACGGCAGTTGTTTCAAGTTCGGCACCCTCATATTTCAGGATCGGCACCATCATGACGCTTTATTTCAATTTTAAAACCGCTACTGTGATTTATTTTCGGGACCTGAATTTCCACAGGTTCGGACCCTTGGCGACAAATTATTTCAGGCTCGGAACTGTTGCTACATGGCTGCAAGGTTCGGCGTTGACATGGTGCAGCAGACTAGCTCCAGTTTTTAAGATCGGGACAGGCTCGGCACTGATGTGACGCGGGATATTCAGGTTCGGAGTTGATGTGGTATGGTATTTACATTGGTTCGGTCCGGTACTCTGGCTCAGGACAGGTTCGGTGCCCGCATGTTATGAATCACTGCGGTTCGAGTTGGTTGTCACAGGATCGTCATCAGTACAACAATGGTGCAGGTTGTACTAATTCAGGCTGATATGTTCAAGGTGCGGCGCCGATATGTTAGCAGGTGCAGTGCGCTGCAGTGCACACTGCTAATTTGGACTGTGGCCTTGGTGTATGTGTCAGCTCGTGGGTACCACTGGTTCAGCTGCGGGTATTGCTCGGTGTCCATGGACAGCACGGTACCCTCATTGTTGCAGGCCTGCGGACCTGGTTTTTCGGGACTTGGCCAGGGACTGCAGTCCGCTAGAAGCCAGGATCAATGGGGCTGAGACCTACGGGGACCGGTGCTCCGCTCGAGGTCCCAGACTGTCCTGCTAACGGAATATAGAGGAGACCAGCGACGAGGGCGGACAGTGTTGTGCACGAAATACGCAGCCCACTTCGTGCATCAGGGCAGCGGAGGTCAACGCGCTGGGAACTACAACCCGTTTCAGTGACGGGGGGACAGGGAGCCAGGCGTTCCCAGCCCACCAGCTCGCTCTCGCACACGGCCCGATTGGGACTCAGGCGGTGGAAGCTTGGAGATGGGGAGTGTGGATCCGGGCCGGTGAGAGTGTACCTAGCATACGCAGTCCACGCTACGCTTTGGCCAGGGTATCGTCAGCCTGGTTGAGGGCTCAGACTGTAGGAGTCTAGGTACGGAAGGTGCACTCAGACAAGGGGAGAGAGAGTGAGTGACTGTGCAGTAATGAGAGAGTGAGTGACTGTGCGGTGAGGGAGAGAGAGAGAGCATGCACTAAGAGAGAGAGACTGCACAGATAAAGAGAGAGGGACTGTGTAGTGTGAGAGGGAAGAGACTGTGTGTGGGAGAGAGAGAGAAAGGGACTGTGCAGCAGGAGAGAGAGAAACTGTGCGGCGGGACAGAGAGGGACTGCAGAGAGAGACAGGGAGAAAGAGAGACTGCGCAGTAAGGGGAAGAGATATGGAGTGCAGAACGGCGCCACGCACAACTATCTTGCCTTCCAATGTTATACACTTGACCCTAATAACGACCAGATACATTCAAATGGGCGTCGGCAAGAGCCTGCTTGTGTGGCGGGAGTGGCAAACTCAAAGACGCAAGAGAGCGAACTTCAACACGAGCATTTGTGAGTAAGGTAGTCACAGAGAAAGATTGAAAGAGCAGGGGTCTAAGAAAGTTCATTCTGATCAAAGAACGCGCCTGACCATTGAATGCACGCAGATTGACTACTCATGGGCAAGGCCTTGATTGGAGGACAACAAACGGATTGGACCCAGAATACGCGCCACGTTTGGCTGTGTATTGGAAGTATTTTTATTTATTATTTATTTATTTTATTTTTTATTATTTTTTTTTATTCTGAAAAAAAGATGAACTGCATACCAATCCTGGACAGCTTTGTGTGCCATAATAGAGTGTAGCCTACTTACCAAACTTGCATGACATCAAAGTAAAGCACATTCTCTATAGTTTTCCAGTGTGAACTACTAGACAAGCAGAAGAGAGAGGTTGGTCTGCATGATTGACACAATTCCACTGTGAGCCTCTTGGTCTCTCCATTTCGGACGAGAAAGAAAGAGATTGTATTGACCATTTTCCCCCTACAAATGATAAAGTGGCCAGATACACACAAGTAACTGAGTCTTGTATGGGATGGAGACAGGAAGAGGAAGGAGAAAGACAAAGAGAGCGGAAAGAAGAATGTGATGATCTCCCCAGAGCAGTTTCCAGGTTGCTTGAGGACGGAAAGCACTTGTGTGTGAGTCTGGCTCTGAGCCAGACTTACTGAAAGGTGGTTTGCACTTCTGTTTGTATTGGGAGTCCCCTTGCAATCAATCAGCACATGCTGTCATCGATGTTGATCTCTAGAACGGGCCTGAACTCGCTGCCGCCAGTGCTTTCGTTTCATGTGCTTCCATTTGCCTCTGGGTATGGGCCCTGAGGAACAGTCTTTTCCTAATTCCCTGGCCTAGTTGAGTAAAGGAGCAGCAGTATACAGGGTGCAACAAACATGACAGTGCATCTCTCCACGTTCTCGCGGAGGGTTCGTTTTCCTTCCTCCATCGGGGGAGTGACCAAGTGAGACCCACACTGCACATAAGAGGGGCTGGCGCACAATTGGCGACGAAAGGCAGCTAGAAATTAGGCGTATACACAGACAGAACCGTGGAAAGAGTTGGAATGAATCTAGCCACTACCTTGAGCCAGATTCGTTCAGTGCTGCTTAGCCTCACGAGACAGATGCGCCCCGTCATGGCGGTATGACAGTTCAAGCTCATAGCTGCCCTCACGCAGAATCCTGAGGGGATATATGTTGAAGAGCCGGGAAGAGAATTCAGAAGCGATTGTACACCAGAATTATCCATTAGTCAAGATCCCGCTCGCGTGGGTGTAGCAGGTACGAGAGAGAGAGAGAGAGAGAGAGAGAGAGAGAGAGAGAGAGAGAGAGAGAGAGAGAGAGAGAGAGAGAGAGAGAGAGAGAGAGAGAGAGCGACAGAGACAGAGAGAGAGAGAGAGAGAGAGAGAGAGAGAGAGAGAGAGTGTGCACGCTGAGAGAGTGTGCAGATTGACAGAGAGAGAGAGAGAGAGGTAAGACAAAAGAGTGACATGAGTGGGTTTCTGTTCCCTGATATTATTGTTATTTATAAAATAATAAGAATAATTATTCTTTCTTATTTATTTTCATTCACCTTGTTTATAGGCACACGCTGACTCCAGATGAGCCGGGCTTGAGAACTGGCGGGGGAGAGCGAGAGTCAGCAGCACGCGCTCCGTTGAGAGAGAGCAAAGAGTGAGAGTCCGTGCAAAAGTGTGTGACCGCAGGGATGGGACAGCATGTGCGTGAGATTGTGCGTTCAGCGAGAGAGAAGGACTGCAATGACTGAGAGAGAGTAAGAGAGAAAGTAATTGAGAAGGCGGATCTGCAGTCTTTTGGACAAATATCATGCATCTGGCCCCTGTAAGAGTCTGAGTGCATTCGGACTTAGCTTCCTTGTTTCAATTGGGCCCGGGAGCTCCCTCCCGGATGATCCATTTCGTTCGCTGATTGTTATTTCTTCGCTGCTTCGGTCGAGCACAATGTGGGAAGGGCTAGTATCCAATCTTATGGCTTGCGAGATGCCGGACACGAAAACGACTCAGACTTGAAGCGGGAAATCGCCCCTCGAAACGGGCTCTAAAGTGGGGCTGCCTTCATGAGCATGAGAAGGAGTAATATCAATTGTAATTAAAAAAAATTTCGTCATTTTTATTGTCTTTATCTTGCTTGCTTGGTTTTAAATGAAAATAGTCGCTGCAAAGATCTGAGCCTAGATGCAAGAATCAATAAATGCTAGAATGAACTCTGGAATACTTTCTGGTCATTTGGGAAGCGAAAAACCTTAACCGAGATCAGTCTTCAAAAGGGAGTGTAACAGACGATTAAAACGTATCACAGCACCCTGCCGCTCGCTGAGGACCTCGGATGCAGGAGCAACGAGTGACAGGCGCTGTGGCCCCTGGCTTYAGCGAACGGTAGGCGACCCCTCCCCGGGTTTCCTCACAACTTTGGCGCCGTTGCCGGGGAGGGGATTGCACCCCCAAGGCCGCGGCCGTCCCCAATCAATGAGGGTGCGCCGTATGATTAGCTGATCGCTAATTAGCCTGATTAGATCGATTTTCCTGGATTAGCTCGAATTTTGATAATTTATCTTATTTATTTAATCTGTTTTTGTTTGATTACTCCCGAACCGAGCGTTATCGCGCAAACTACACAGGAAGAAAGTTCGTCCTCTCGTCGAGACGAACGTTTCGAGACGTTTTTTGAAAAATTCTAACAGCTAGAAAAAGAGATATGGAATTTTTTGTATTTTTTAAATAAAATCTCAAAAGAGTTTAAATTTCTAATTCGTTTTTTTTCGATATCTCCCGATCCGCGCGCTTTCGTGCGAGGTGCACTCGGAGCAAAGTTCGACCTCTCGTCGAGGCGAACGTTTTGAGATGTTTTTTGAAAAATTTTAACAGCTAGAAAAAAAGATGATTTTTTTTGTATTTTTCTAATTAAAATTTAAAAAATCATGGGTTGCCTTTTATTTTTATTGCGAAGAAAAGAAGCGGAATTAGGGGAACCCYGCCCAGACCAAAGTTGGTCCTTGTATGTTTCCCGACGACACGAGACCTTAATCGGAAAAAACGGACCTCGTTTGAGTAAACGGTGGGGTCCGACAGGAAAGAAAAGAAAAGAAAATAAGGGGAAAAATTGAATTTCTTTATATTGAACAAACGAAAGGAAGGAAGAAGATGGGAATGTCGTTAACACCAAGTCTTGATAACCCATTCCAAATAGTCCCTCGTTGCCATGTCTGAACCCCAAAAAGTCGAGTTTGGATCATATGTCACCAAGCCCGGTATCTCTTCTCTCGTAGTCTGCAACTGCAGGGAAGTCAGAAGTTGAGAGGGTAAGAAGAAGATGGGGGGACTGAGAAGAGGAAGAAGAGAACTCTCTCTCTCTTACTATTACGAACCAGGTACTAACCTGTGATGTTGGCGCTGTGCTGCAGGTACCTCGAAGACGAAGCTGGAGCAACGGCGTGCAGGTAAGTGATCCCTGGCCTTCGCCTATCATCTCTATCACTACCTAGCTATGGCGCCCAGCGCCGAAGACTACAGCTACCTACTGCGCCCAGCGCTGAAGACTACTAGCTAACACTACTCTACTACAACGCAGTGCTCCCTCCAGAGTGCTGCTTCCGAATCCTGAAGACTACAACTGCCGAACTGCCTGCCTCCGAAGTGCCTGGGAAGTCCTATGTACTACCTCGGCCTGCCTCCTGACTACTGGAGGCCAGTCAGGCCGAGAAGGCAACTCTTGCCAATGCCGAAATGTGCCAGGGGCTGGCGTGTAGCAGCCTGCTTGAGGCTGGCTTGGGAAACAAACTAATAATAGTCTGTTTCCGAAACCCTGGTTCAGTGCCTGAGTCTCAGGGCCGGTTGTTCTAATGAACGACCGAAAATGGCCCTTCGTTTCAGGCTAAAAAGGTTGTTGCCATTTTTAGTTTGAAACGACTCGGGATAGGCCCTGGACTTCAGGCTTTTGGCCTGAACCGACAGGGGGCCTGTAAGCCCTGGATTTCAGGCTTTCGGCCTGAAGTTCAGGCTTTTGGCCTGAACACCGTCGAGCCTGCAAAATGGCCGTCGGGCCTGCAAAATGGTCGTCGGGCCTGCAAAATGGCCCGTGTGTGCACGCGCTGCATGTAACACCCCCCCCAACTTATGAAGTCAAGCCGGGGTGAGGGCGAAGCCGTCGATCCGAAGGTGGAACCTGGACGCGGGCGAGGCGTGGAGCCGAAGAAACCGACTTGCCTTGCATCTTGCGTTCATAGTGTGCGAAAACGTCTGGAGCTGTCGCTTGCAGTTCCGCACGGGTCAACCAACGATGAGCTCGATGAGTGCAGTAAGCAAAATGCACCAGATACTCAGTTGGCTTGTTGCCGTAGCGTTGCTGGAAGATGATGTCGCCGATCTCCTGAAAACCATCCATAGAAGGTGGATCTTGCGTACGTCTCCCGGGAAAATCGTCATGTTCGGCAGGCGTGTACAGAGCCAATTTGGAACAATGAAAGACTRGGTAGACGGGCAAGTGGCTAGGCACCTGAATCGTGAAGGAAGGCCCTTCCAGGGCGTCCCCAGCGGGCTCGATGATCGGCCAAGGCCCCATCCATTTCGGAAGGAGCTTGCGAGAGATGTTCTGTTAAAGGCTGAATTCCGCTGCTGAAACCCAGACAAGATCTCCGACGCGGAATGGACAAGGAAGACGCTGGCGATTTGCCTGTTGGCGCATGCGCTGTTGCGTCTTAGCCATGCCTTGACAAGAAGCTCTTGCATCCGACGCAAGAAGAGAAGATGGTCGTCGCTCTCGGCCGTGCGTGGAGTGATAGTGTCCAACGGTGATGTGACCGGGGAGCCATGCTCGAACTCGAAGGGCGATATCCGTATAGTCGGGTGGATGGAAGAGTTGTAGGGCAACTCAACGTCCGGCAGTCGCTCAACCCAGTCTTTCTGGTCGGGGCGGATGAGAGTGCGAAGAAGAACCTGTGCGGTCTGATGCGCCCTCTCCGTCTGGCCATCAGTCTGAGGGTGGCGAGCTGAACTGGGCTTGAGAGATGAGCCCCATCGCTTGATGAACGCCAACCAAAAATCGGACATGAACCAAGTGTCGCGGTCGCAGACGGTCTCCTTGGGGTAACCCTTGGTGCGAATCCAACCGGCGTTCAGAACCTCGGCCAACTCCGGTGCCTTGGCATGATAGCGACAAGGCAAAAACATGGCGAACTGGGTGAGTCGGTCGACCACCGTGAAAATCCCATCCACTCCGGTCTTGTGCTTGGGGAACGGGCCGGTGATGTCCATGGCAATCGCTTCCCTTCGCCTCAACGGGACTGGCAATGGTCGTAACTCGCCGTACGGACGATGGTTGCGGGATTTGCAGCGTTGGCAAACCTCGCATGACTCGCAATAGCGTGTGACGTCGCCGAGAAGGCTGGGCCACCAAAATCGCTGGCGAAGTCAGCCAATCGTGCGATTGACTCCAAAATGTCCGGTAGCGGGAGCGTCGTGAAACTCGCCAAGAAGCCGGTTACGCAAGTGAGGATCGCTTGGTACGCAAAGAAGGTCCTTCCCCCGCGTGTGGACGAGCAAGTACCCCTCTTGGATCCGGTAGTGAGAAGGAGCCAGATGAGGAGAGGAGCAATTCGTGTATTTGTTGCGAAAATCGGGGTCGGCTTGGTAGCCGCGGATGAAGCTGTTCCGCAGGTCGTCGTCGATCTCGAAGGTTGAGTAGACCGCGGTACAGTGATCCGGACGCCGTGAAAAAGCATCCGCAAAACGGTTCGACTTCCCAGGAATGTGGTCGGGGAAGAAGTCGAACTGGTCGATGAAAGCCATCCATCGAGCGATGGTGCTGTTGACGGTGTCCTGTGTCTTGTAGAAGACCAACAGATTGTTGTCCGTTACCCAGCGAAACTGGCTTCGACCAAGGAGGAAGTGCCGCCACCGCTTGAGCGCGTGGACGAAGGCGAGGAGCTCCTTTTTGCGTGCATCGTCAATGGAATGCACGAGGGGCACTTTCTTGCTGAAGTACTCGACCGGGTGCCAGTCCACACCATCATGTTGCTCGAGGACTGCACCAATGCCATAGCCTGACGCATCCGTAGTGACACGCATAGACGCGAGCGGATCGTAGATTCGCAAGACCTCCGCAGACAACAGCGCGGCTTTGAGAGCGAGGAATGATCCCCGCGCCTCCTCTCCAAAGTCAAACGGCCGATCCTCACACTGAAGCTTGTTCAAGTGGGCCACGATCTTTGAGTAGCCTTTGATGAAGCGCTGATAGTAGCCGGTGAGACCAAGGAATGATCGAACATCTGTGACGTTCCGAGGCTCCGGCCACTCCAGGACGGCCTGAATCTTGTCCGATAGCGGACTGATGCCCTCCGGTGTGACAAAATGGCCCAAGTATTCCAGCTCCTGCTGGACAAACTCACACTTGTCGCGGTTGGCCTTGTACTTGGCACAGCAGAGCGTCTCCAACACTCGTCAAAGATGCCCCAGATGATCCTCCAATAACTGGCTGTAGACGAGAATATCGTCTAAGTAGACCAGCACGAACCGGTCCAACATCGCACGGAACTCATTGCCCATAGCCGCCTGAAAGGTCGCCGGGGCATTGGTGAGGCCAAAAGTCATGACCATCCACTCAAAATGCCCGTACCGCGTCTTGAACGCGGTTTTGTAGCGTTCGGACGGCTGAATCGAGATTTGATGATAACCTCATTTTAAATCCAACTTGGAGAAATACTTGGCAACGCCCAGCCGCTCAAGAAGATCGTCGATGCGAGGAAGAGGCCCCGCATTCTTGACAGTCTGCGCGTTGAGCTTGCGGTAGTCGATGCACAATCTCAGATCCTTGTTCTTCTTCCTGACGAAGAGAACTGGTGCTCTATATGGGGAGCTACTCGGGCGAATCCAGCCCTTGGCCAACAAATCATCGAGTTGTGCGCGGAGTACGTCAAGCTCCTTCTCGCTCATCCGATAGATGCAACCTTTCGGCGGTACGGTACCGTCCTCAAGAATGATCTCGTGAGAGATTGGCCGACCCGGCACCACACCGGTAGGTGACTCGAAGATGTCGGCGAATTTGTCCAGCAACCGTACCACAAGGGGGTCCGAAGACAAGTCCGTGGGTGAAAAGTCGGCTACCGCGACGGTCCGTAGGAAACATAGGCCGATCTCCTCGGGCTGCTCGTAAGCGCAAGTCGCCCGAAATGATTTGGCCGTCACCACTTGGCACCGGATCGAAGAGTGCGGTAGAGGAAGCGTACACGCCACTTCCCGCCGAAGGTGTCGCGAACGCTAGGAGTCCGCCGATGGAAGTTGACCGTGTGATCCGCACTTGCGAGCCAAGGCATTCCCAGAATGATGTCGAAGTCCGTGTCGAGAATATCGAATGTTACCGGTTCGCATGCATGAGGTGCGAAGTAGACCGGTACGGCCTCGATGTAACGGTCGAGAAGTTGCTGCGTCTTACCATCCGCCAACTTGATCGCCGTCGGGTTTGCCTTCCTCCGAACCTGAGCGCCAAGGCCAGCCCTTTGCATAAAAGACTGGCTCATGAAGTTGCGAGTCGCGCCGCTATCCAACAGAGCGTTGCAGGACGCCTGTCCAACCTGGATGCGGACATACATGAGTGGTGCATTGTTGTTATCGTACCGCTGCGTGCGAAACTCGCGGGCCACCTTGGTAGTATAAGCCAAGATGTCCCCCACCGCGACCTCGTCATCCGTCGGTGAAGTCGGTGGTGCGTAGAAGGAAAGGTAAGTGTGGAGATGAGCGGTAAGTGCTGCACATTGCGGTCCCGGCAAACAGCCTGTGGTCGGGAGAGGAAGCCATGCAAAGTCCTCAGACGTGAGCGGGTCCAAGGCCTCTATCTTGAACTCGCGCGTCGAATCCCATGAATCACCACTTGAAGACGAATTGTTGTTGTTGCCGGACGGAGAGGAAACCGCACACACTCCTTGTCCTTGAGCTTGAGTACCCAGCGTTGGAACGAGCCGGGCAGCATAGTCCTCGAAAGAAAGTAGAAGCGAAGGACTGTCGACTTCCGCGTGCGCCTCGGAATGAAGGTTAGTCACTCGCGAAGAAACCAGTTCCGAAGGCGTCGAGAGTGTCGTCGCATCACTCTCGGCGATGCTTAGTTTCCCTGTCGACCCTTGCCCTTCAGTGGGCAAATCGGCGTCTGATGAAGATCGTTGTTGCACCACAGGCAATAATGGCATCTCTCGCGCGCCTTGTAGGCAGACTCGGATATGTCGTACGGGGTCCATGGGCCTGTCTGAGCTGCTGCACCGGGCCCGGGGCTAGAAACGGTGTGTGTCTTCGGCTTGCCGCGACCTCGGCCTCTGCCGGCGCGGCCACCTTCCCGGGCGGCTRCGAATCTGTCCCCTTCACTGGCAGACGCAACCTCGCTGGATTGGTCTAACGGCGTTGCCGCTGCGACCACGGCCACTGTGGCCGATGCTGGTTCCCGCTCGGGCCTGACGCAGATGAACGGAGGTTCTTGGCCTCCTTGTTCGTGATTATGATCTGCGCAGCCTTGTCGAATAACTCCGCCGTCGTCGTCAAGGTGTCCTCGACATGCGTGAGGGCATTGCTCAATGCCGGACATGACCTTGAGATGAAATAGTGGCGGATGGCTTTGAAGCCCATCGAGATGTTTGGGACGGACGTCAAGCGTTGGAACTCGGCGATCCAGTCCGCACTCGGCAGCGAGCCCTGCTCGAAGACCATGAGCTTGTCCATGGCCTTGATCTCTGGCGGCTCCACCTGGAACCGCTTGTGCCATGCTGCCTTCAGATCATCCCAGGTAATCTTGGTGTGCAAGTCGGCTGCTACTACTCCGTACTTGGACAGGAGGTTGTCCAACCAAGCCTGGCACGCGCCCCCTGAGCGAGAGTACAAATAGGAGTGATGCTTGTGTTCCTTGACGTTGGACAACTGCAACGTCAGCTCGAACTTGCGGAACCATGGAATAGGATCTGTCTTGACTTCGTCGCAGAAGATCTCCTGCCCGTCGAACTTTGGAGTTGACTCGCGCGGCTCCGGACTTGAGGTGGTGGCGGTAGTGCAGATCCGCTGTTGCAACTGCTGCGTCGCGGTCTGCTGTAACTGTGCGCCGTCCTGGAGGGAGCTGACGTGCATCTCCAATGCGGTGGGGCGGTCGGCAGTATTGAAAGAGCCTACGTCGGCGGCGGCGACTGGTCGCTGCTCCAACCGCTGAAGGCGGTCTTGGAGATGAGCTACCGAGTTATCGAGGCCCAGGATCTCCGCCTGCAGTGTAATGCAGGTTGCCAGGAGATCCGTGAGATGCGAGAGGAGGAGCGCTATCTTGTTTGCGCTGTCCTCCAACTGGCTATTATCGGCCTCGGTTCGCCATTCTGCTGCCATGGTAAGTAACGCCCGCTCTCCGATAAATTTTCTTCTCGCGACGCTGGTTCCTTTCTTCATCGGCAACCCGTGCTGCTGCCTCGTCATGCTGGCGCTGCTGTTCAACCGCCAGGAGACGTGCCTGCTCGGCATCCTCTGCCCTCTTCTTCGCTGCCGCCGCAGCGTCATCTGCTCGCTTCTTTGTCTCGGTACTCCAGGCTAACATGCGGGCCTGATAGGCCTCGTCTGTTTCCCCGGCCTTCCGGTCCATGACTGTTGTCTGTGAACGCAACAGCATAGACCAGACCGGTGCCTGGTGATGTGGTATCCCTTGCTGCTGACGTGGCAATGCTGACGTGTCCTGCTGTCGTGTCCTGCTGACGTACTTACGTAGCCTGCTGACGTGTCCTGCTGACGTGGTCTGCTGATGTGGCCTGCTGACGTGGCAACTTACCAATGCCGTCACAAGGGGTACCCGGAGACAACAAAAAACAACAAGGCGAGGGATGGCAACAACATAGGTGGGGAGGGGTGGGTGGGATAATCGCCCAACTCACACTTTAAGGAGCCACTAATCAAATTAGAAAAGTTTGAACTTTGCAAAAAGTTTTTCGAGAAAACAAAAAAAAATCCCGATTTTTGCAAGTTCGGTAGGTCTCCCAACCTCCCTTGAAGTTCGAAATGATCACTGAAAGCAAAAGTTTTCGACTTTAAACTGTAACCGATTTACAGAACCACTGACAGAATCCAAGAACTGCGAAAAAAAGGTCCGAACAAGAATGACAAATATTCGGATTTATTCCGATGGGAATATTCGCAGTTTGAAAAAAAATAATACGTGCAGAGGTATTTCCCGTACCATTTTCAGAAAAACGAAATTATGAAAAGAAGATATTCCGAAGTTCTAAGTAACGGGAAATGCAACAGAAAATGGAAACTTTTCAAAAAAATATATTCCGGATTTTCTTAAAACGAAATTTCAAATTTTCAGAAAGAAAAAACGAAGATAGGAATTTCAGATGTTGCGATATAGTGATTTTCCACAGCAGAATAGCGATAAAATAAAAAGTCCGAGAAAAAAAAAAAAATCGATTTTTTTTTTTTGTAGTAAGGTCAAGATCGTGATTTGGGGGTCTAACTAGTATGTCCTAATCAAACAGAAAAGACAAACTAGCTTTTTGATCCCCGCACACGTGTCAGATTAGATCGTCCTGATTCGCGTGCAAAAGTTTCGATACCAACTGTTACATGTGCAGATATGCAATGTACGGAATAAACCGAGAATCTGCAATGTGATGAAAAGGACTGAATAGACAATGCGGTACGAGTAAAATCTCGACAAGCAATGTACATTCTCATTCATACATAAAGATGCTGAAGAGCGCAGGGAAGACTTTAATACAAAGAGTGACCTGACAGGGCTGACCTCATTCACGTAGTTCAGAGTAACGAAGCAGAATGCTAGAGTACCTCTAACTAGCTCAATCAATGTTTGAACTCAGACTAAACATGCATTGTATCCATCACGAAGTGTGAAGGAGCTTGGCGCTGCACACAGGAAGATAGCGCCAGGTCAAGACATACACAGGCGAAGAGATAAGGAACAGACGAAAGGAGGGAAGAAGATGGGAATATCGTTAACACCAAGTCTTGATAACCCATCCCACATAGTCCTTCGTTGCCATGTCTGAACCCCAAAAAGTCGAGTTTGGATCATATGTCACCAAGCCCGGTATCTCTTCTCTCGTAGTCTGCAACTGCAGGGAAGTCAGAAGTTGAGAGGGTAAGAAGAAGATGGGGGGACTGAGAAGAGGAAGAAGAGAACTCTCTCTCTCTTACTGTTACGAACCAGGTACTAACCTGCGATGTTGGCGCTGTGCTGCAGGTACCTCGAAGACGAAGCTGGAGCAACGGCGCTGCAGGTAAGTGATCCCTAGCCTCCGCCCATCATCTCTACCACTACCTAGCTATGGCGCCCAACGCCGAAGACAACAGCTACCTACTGCGCCCAGCGCTGAAGACTACTAGCTAACGCTACTCTACTACAACGCACCGCTCCCTCCAGAGTGCTGCTTCCGAATCCTGAAGACTACAACTGCCAAACTGCCTGCCTCCGAAGTGCCTGGGAAGTCCTATGTACTACCTCGGCCTGCCTCCTGACTACTGGAGGSCAGTCAGGCCGAGGAGGCAGCTCTTGCCAATGCCGAAATGTGCCAGGGGCTGGCGTGCAGCAGCCTGCTTGAGGCTGGCGTGGGAAACAGACTAATAATAGTCTGTTTCCGAAACCCTGGTTCGGTGCCTAAGTTTCAGGGCCAGTCGTTCTGATGAACGACCGAAAATGGCCCTTCGTTTCAGGCTAAAAAGGCTGTTGCCATTTTTTGTCTGAAACGACCAGGGATAGGCCCTGGACTTCAGGCTGTTGGCCTGAACCGGCAGGGGGCCTGTAAGCCCTGGATTTCAGGCTTTCGGCCTGAAGTTCAGGCTTTTGGCCTGAACACCGTCGGGCCTGCAAAATGGTCGTCGGGCCTGCAAAATGGCCCGTGTGTGCATGCGCTGCATGTAACAGAGAGTAAGTGAGAGAGAGAGAGAGAGAGAGAGAGAGAGAGAGAGAGAGAGAGAGAGAGAGAGAGGGAGAGTGCGCTTGTTTGTGTGTGTGCGCATGTGTGTGTGTGTGTGTGCGTGTGCATGTGTGTGCGGGTGTGCGTGCGTGTGCGGGACTGCCATTTTTTTATTTTTTTTTTGTGTGTGTGTGTGTGTGTGTGTGCGCGCGCGCTCGCGCGCGTGGTGGGTGGCGAGGGGGTGGGGCGACCCCTCCCCCACCAATCAATCAGTCATTCAATCAATCATTCAATCAATCAACAAAAAAAAAAAAAGCAAAATCGAATAAATCAATCAATCAATCAATCCTTAGGCGGGGTGGGGTCAATCAATCAAAGGCGGGGTGGGGCGATCCCACCCTCACCAATCAATCAATCAATCAATCAATCAATAAATCAACGAAAAAAAAAAAAAAAAAAAAAATTTTTTTTTTTTTTTTTTTAATTATCTTCGATCACAGCCTAACCCCCGCAACCAAAAAATTGTTTTTTTTCTTTTTTTTTTGTTCGAGGGGGTGGGCCTGGGGTTGCGCCGCCCCATGGCGCTTCCCAAATCCCCAACCCCCCTCCCCACTGGCCGCCACGTGGCCTCAAAGCTGCGCTGCCGCGGGGACACGTCCGCGGGGTCGCGGACCTGGCCGCGGCCGCGGACTTCGCCGCGCTTGGCCGCCGCCGGGGGGGATTCGTATCCTGCAGATGGTCGTCTTCGGGCATAGTCACACCAGTCCTTTCCCCGATGTATTTGACCGCTTTCGTAACACGGCGTGGATGCAGCTCACTGCAACGAAGGGTCTAGCTCCACCACTCTAGACTCTCGAAGGTTTTTAAGAGTGAGTCTAGAGCTGTCAGACTCTCGAAACGACTGAAAAAAAGAACATCGCTCCACTTACTCTAGAAGGTTGAACTCGAGAAGGCCTCTCGGATGTCAGACCGCTCTTTGAACGGGCTACACGACACGGCCAGCACGTTGTTGTCCGCCCAGACTCCAGGTGCACTTCAAAAAAATGCTCAACTTTTGAAGGTCCTGGATGCCTCCCGTGAAATTCCCGCCGCTGCAGGCAGGCGCTCTCGAAACGTCAAGAGTGCCACGGGAGAGGAGGTTCTGACAACTCAACAAAAGCCTTTTCGTGAGTGTGATTCATGAGGTAGTGGAGCGACGACGGACTCTCGCCATTTTCGTGAGTAGAGACTGACAGCTCAAGAAGCCGAATTCCAGACTTGGCGTCTAGAGTAAGTGGAGCGGTGCCACACTCAAGAAATGGCCGGTTTCTAGAGTAGTGGAGCGAGACCCTAAGTCCACAGAAAGCTAGAAAAGGTCTTCTTCTTTTTTTTTTTTTTTTTTTTTTTTTCAAGGCCTCACAATTCAACCCGGAAGTATCTGACAGCATCAGCCAGCTTAGCTTACGGCCCCCCCCAAACCGAGGACCAATCAACTGAAATCATCATTCTCAACGAAGCCGCCAGTCAACCCAGGATATTACAACCCACCCGAGAAAGGTCTTCTTCTTCATCCCAGCTGAAGGGATGCTCTTTGTCTCCCCAAAAGAGAAAATAGAAAAAGCAAGATGCTAACTACGGCGGAGTCACTTTTTCAGTTGTTTTAAATGCACTTCCGGCAACCCTCGAATACAACACGTCCCCACCCAACCCTAAAGTTGGGTTGTACACATCCGCAATTTTCCTCGCTTTGGAGCGGCATTCACAAAATCGGGACTGAGGGCCTCTTTCCACTACTCGCCATCCGCCACAAACAGTGGTGAGACTTGGCGAGGCCGGAAAGTGCATTTTTCTGGCGGAAAACGGCTCTTGGTTCCATTACATCGCCGCTGCCACCTGCGCCGTGGTTGCTGTCCCGGCCTGCTCCCCGGACTGTGGCGAATGGCGAGCTAATGGGACGGTGGCGGCCTTCTCTTCACCATGTACTCGGACGGGAAATCAATCCAGGTGCAGCGAAAACTCGCCAACACTAGGGGACAACGCAGGTCTACTGTCAGAACCAATCTGTCAGGGGCAATGGCCACACGAAGCATTTCGCGGAGGGGTGAGGAGTAGCGCCCTCCACGAAGGGCCGTTGCAGGCAGGGGAAATGGAAAGCCTCGGCGACACATGGCCAAGTGATTTCAGACCCAAATTCTGACAGCGTCCATTTCGTGGCGGATGGCGATGCAGTGGAAAGAAGTCGCATCCACCATGCGTGGCGGATGTCGAGTATGGAAGGAGGCCCTGAAACACATTGAAAACTAAAAAGCGGGCCTAGCTCCGTTGGTAAGGCACAGAAGTTGCATTCAGGAGGTTGGGGGTTCAATCCCCATTGGCCTCACGTACGTGCCTGGGCAAGCTTGGTGTTCTACCAGCTACAGATAACCCGTTGGCCCCCCAAGCCAGCATTGGCCGGACCTTGGCTGATGTTGTTGGCTGCTATGCAGCGACAATATTGGCCACTAGACACCGCCATGTGGGGTTGGGAGGGGGGTAGGTGGAGGTGCAGTGACTGGCCGAGGTGCAGTGCCATTGTTCGGCGCTAGCACCGCCAATTTCCCCCATCCGTAATGCCTGCCCACCCCTGGTACAGCCTTGCTCTCGCACCACAGCAGTGGTGCCAACCTACCCCGTGGGCTGGGGAGAGATCGGGCTTGGTTGGTGTTCCCCCGAACTGTACATAGACTAGTGAGAGGATGAGATAGATGCGTACTACGAAGAAAGATGAAATAGATGAGAGAAGAATATAATGAGATGCTCTTCTTCCCACCTCCTTCCTCGCGGCAGACTTGTTGGGGGCGAGGTCCCACCAGCACACAGGATTAGGGGCGGACGTGCTTGAGGATATGTTCAGAAAACGACTGGTGATTTCAATTTCTGCATAGTAACACCTGCATAGTAACACAAGACAAGTCCAGATTCAGACCTTCAATCCAATCCTTCTTGCTAATGGGACCTTGGCCGGGCTTGCGTTCTTGATGTATGTGTGTCCTCCTAGCGCCTGGGCCTGGCAGCAGGGCACACGCGACGAGTGTATCTTCTGGCATTTTCAAAATGGAATGATTCATCCCGTTATTACAACTGGTCAGAATGTATTCTGCCACACTCTGCTGGCAGATGCGCTCGTTCTTTTTTCCCTTCTGTTTAGGGTATTGTGCAGCGAGACCTTATAATCTATTCATTGCGAATATACTTCTCCCACAAAGACCGAATATCCTTCGAGACATACGTCAAAATTATAATCGAGACGGATTCAGAGAACTTGAGAGAAGATAAGGCCCCACTGGCCAGCAGCTGGAAAAGTTTTTTTTTTCCCCCCCCCCCCTTCTGAGGAGAGGCCGGGGACCTCACAATTCAACCCGGGTGGAATATCAGGGCAGCCGTCTGGTTTTGGCCATTTCTGTCCCTAGATTATCTTCCCAATGCCTGTACTTCTGAGGAGAGGCCGGGGGCCAAGTCCCACTTACGCTGATCCTTGATTTCTGGTCGTTGATCTTCCAAATCTGCGGTCAGAAATCGATCATTCGGTAAGTGGGACTTGGCCCCGGGGACCTCACAATTCAACCCGGCTAGAAGATCTACAGTTCAGGTTTCCTTTCCGGGTTGTTTTGTACGAGGGATTCCCGGCCTCATTTACGATTTTTTTTTTTTTTTTTTTTTTTTTTGGGAAAAGGTAGAGGATCCTTTATTCAAAGCATGCTGAGCAAAAACTCTGAGGCCGGGAATCCTCAACAAACAACCCGGAAAGTAACCAGGGCCGCTGAGGGGACCAGCTTCTGATCGTTGTGTCTAGGCAAATACTGCAGGCCTATTCCCCACAGAAGATACCCAAAAACTTGTACTGAGCCCTCTGCTCTTATCAAGATCCATAGCTCGAGCTCTCTGCTCTTCAACAGGTCTCCTAAGTAACCAAAAACCAAGCAGCACTAATGCATATACCCCAACAATTGGTGCACAGGTCTAAAACGGCCTGTTAAGACACCATCACAATGTGACACTCCAACCCCTTCCCCAAAACTACTGAGTTGTAGCCTGCTAAGTCTGCCTGCCTCCTGTGGCTGGTACAACCGAGTGTCCTGGTTAGTCCTGCAACTTGAGAGTTTTCCCAAAACAATATGTTACAGCTGGAAGGAACTAAATCACTCTCAAATAGCTTTTAAGTGATAGATCCTACCACCTGTACTTATTGAACTACTTCTACAACGAAAAAAAAAATTCCTATATTACTTAGGGGCTCGTTCGACACTCCTTGGGGCGTCCTCGGAGCCCGAGGAAAAATTCCTTTTAGTCAAAAGGAAATTTGGGCCCTTCGCTCCACCTGTCCTCGGGGACGTCGCCCGAGGACGTTTCCTTGGAGCGATGTCAGAAAAGAAAAAAGGAAAAAAAAACAAAACAAATGTGCTTAAGGCCTTCAGCCAATAGGGTGCCGCCACGATCCAGATTCTCGGTTGTAACGTCTCTCTACGCGTGTGCCCGCTCCTCTCCGTGAAACGTGGATTCCTTTTGCCCAAGGGAGGTCCCTTGGGCAAAAGGGAGAAATGGCTAGGGAATCCTCGGAGCCCGAGGAATTTCCTTCGGAGTGTTTTCACTTTTTTTTTCTGACTTTAACCCCGAGGATAAGTGGAACGAACAATTCCTCGGGGACTTTACGCGCCCGAGGAGTGTAGAACGAGCCCCTTATTGCTTCAACCAATTACAAAATACCAGCTTCCCTTCCGAGCCAACTGAGACCAACCACATGGAGCCCCTGCTTGCTCCCCAAGTTCTGAGAAACCACCTTGATCGTTTTCCCCCTGGCTGTCTCATGCTGTTCCTTCTGCACCAATCCTCTTTGATATACTGTCTCAGCTTGGAACAGATTGTAACTTTGGTTTCCCTGTCTGAGAAACCCTTTCCTTCGAATGTAGCCCTGTTTCTGATTTCCCAAATCGTAGAGCATATAATAGCCCTACAGGCCTGCACAACGTAACCCACCCCTTCCAATGGGTGTACATGTGACGGAAGCCCTCTGGGCCCCTTGCTTGTGGAAAAAAAAAAAAAAAAAAAAAAAAAAAAAAAAAAAAAAAAAAAAAAAAAAAAAAAAAAAGCAATTCAACAACCCGGAGTTATCCCGGCAGCTCAGCCGGTTTAGCTTAAACTCTGCAACCCTCTACTTTGAAACCTATCTACTGTCAAGTACCTGCTGGAAAAGTTTGGGCATGGAAGGCCGACTTCGCAGCCCACATGGCCGCCAGGGAATGTTTTTTTTGGGAAAGGAATGTTTTTGGGAAAAGTTACAGAAGCTCCCTGCCGCGAAACCTTTGTATCCATATCTCCCCAAAAATGGACACTCTGCATTTGTGGTCCCCCAATTACCTTTTCTGTAATTGTTACTCCCCTGTAGGGCCTCAGACCGGGCCTGAGGCCGCAGAAGCTGATAAGGTTGGCTCTTTTTGAAGTTTCCGTTCGGCCTGCGGCACATTTCCCCTTTCTTGGATGTATCTTTCTCCTATCGGGCCCAGGTGAGCTCGCAATGCAAAAATGGGCCGTACTGGGTCGGTAACGCCCGCAATGCAAAAATGGCGGGAAGTCATTTTCGGACCTGCGGCACACTTGCACTTTCTTGGATGTATCTTTCTCAAATCGGGCCCAGGTGAGGTGAAGGCCCGAGCACCTCCGGCTGCGTACTGGGCCGGTAATGCCCTCTATGCTAAAATGGCGGGCAGTCATTTTCGGACCCTGTGGCACACTTGCACTTTCTTGATGCGGCCGCAGGTGAGGTGAAGGAAGTGCGGACGAGTATGCTATGCTATGCCCTCTGGAATGTACCGAACCTGAATATCGTCCACGTGCAACTGGGTTGGCTGGCGGCTGGAAATACGAAGTGAGCCTTGGTTATCAAGCTCCCGCGGCCTCAGCCCCGGACTGAGGCCCTACCGGACTCGGACCGGGGAGGAAGAATAACAGAAAAGTTATTGGGGGACCTGAAATGCAGCAAGTCCATTTTGGGGAGAAATGGATACAAAGGTTTTGCCGCTGGGAGCTTCTATAACGTTTCCCCATGTTTTTTGAGGTATGGCAGCGCCGGTTTCGCGGGGTGCGCAAGGAGGACACGCATAAGGGGCTCGCCACACCACTATCGAATAGCGTTTTGTTTCGATAGGTGTCAGAAAAATTCGATAGTCCTGCATTCTATAGAAAACCCCCCTTTCGCCAGACTGCACTATAGAATAGGTGGGGTATCGAATGTTTTCCGTTCTGGGTCCGCTTTCGACTGTCTGTCGTTTGTGTGCGGGTCCTGTTGTCTAGCGCGTGTGTGGGCCGTTTTTCGATAGTCCGGAATGTGGGCTATCGAAGAGAAGGCTATTGCAGGCGGACATGCACATTTCGTTCGATAGGGCTATCGAATTCCGATGTCCGACACCTATCGAAGAATTTCAAAGCTGTAATTTTCTATAGGCTGTGTGGCGATGCGAAACTCATGAAAATTCATGTTTCGATAGTGGTGTGGCGAGGCCCTAAGTCGAGAAATGGTCGAAATTTTTGAAAGTACCAAAAAAAGAGAAGCAAAAAAGACAGAATACTGAAAACAGGAAAACGGGCAATTTGATTTGAAACGACACCCTAGCTGTGTAAAACCTCGCTAACACCGCCAACGTTTCCTCAGGGAGTGAACAAAAAAAAAAAGAAAAAGAAAGGGAGCGGTAAAGGTTCGATCCTCGCCACCATAGCCATCGATGGTCCTTCTCTAGTCTCCTCTTACCCCCCCCCTCCCCCCCCCGCCCGCCTCCTCTTCCCCCTTTTCTTCTTAATTCTCTCTCTTTTATCGGTCGTAGCGCTATAGCTCTTTTATCCGTTGCAATCGTTGTTCGTTCTCACCTCTCCTCTCCACCTCCCTCCCCCCTTCTCCCCTCCCTCTACCCCTCCTACCGCCCCTTGATCAATCTTACCCTAGTTTACTTCAGTCAGCGTGGTCGTCTGCTGTGGGGAGAGAATCGCCCCTGAGAGGAACTGCTGTCAATCATGATTAGCACACAAACTGAGAGGAGGAGGAGGAGGAGGAGGCTTTATTGTGCGGAGCAAAGCCATGGTGCTGCAAGCCACGGAGAGGTCGCGAGCTCGATTCTCTGCCGCTGCGCGATTCTCCTCTCTTGCTGCTTCTTTCTCGCGCAGCCCGGTCTCGTCTCTGGCAACGGCTTTTCTTGTCGGGACAGAAGTCTCTGCCGAACTTTCACTGACTGTTCCCGTCGCGATGCGCTCTTCCGCTCCGGCCATCTCTGTCACGGCTTCCCTAGTTATAACGGCGGCCCGCCTATCACGCGTTTCCACTGGGACTACGAGACAGAGACCTACGGATGCGTGAAGACTAACGGAACGGTGTGCGTGCACTGGACGACCAAGGAGCAATCTCCAGGGGAGATCCAGGTGGGGTCCTGCCAGTGCAAGGAGATGGGCCATGAGCATTGCACGTCCTGGGCCTGTCTGCAGGATGAGGCGGACCTCTGTGGTTTTCACGATAAGATCGACTGCGGCTCCCCAGTGATTCTCGCCAATGGAACGCAGGTCACAACGTATACCAACAGCGATGGTTACTTGGTCACAACGTATCGCGATATACAGAAGGAATGGACCTCGTGCACTTGCAAGAAGACCGTGCAGCAGCTCTCCTCCGCCTCCGACTCCGATTCCGCCGGCGGCTCTTCGGACTCTCAAAAGGCGATGGCCGAGTTCGGCGTCTCTTCGGACTTTCGAAAGGCGAAGACAAACTACTGTGTAGAATGGCATTGCTCAGAGCGTGACATCACCAGCACCGAGGAAGAAGACTATGTCTGTACGGGGTTTGCAGAGACCTATTGCAGCAGTTGGGAGGGGAGCATAGAAGGGACGGAGGAGTTCGAGGTGTCCAGGTGCGAGTGCAGCTTCGTCAACAAGACGGAAGAGGGCCACGTGTACTGCGCCACGTGGGTTTGCTACGAGAGAGGGCTTGCTTATCACGATCCCAACCTTGCCTGGTCGGCCTTTGGCATCATCATGGCCAGTCCTCTATTCTTTGGCAGTCTCCTTCTGCTCACGCATGAGGATCGGCATCGCGCTTGGTGGCTGCTCATCACTTTGCCGCCTTGGGCTGGGTTTATGTTCGTCACCACCTTCATGGGGGGAGTTGGAGCTCTGTTAATTACCCTAGCTTTTCAGTTGGGACTGCCTGTGTTGATGTGCATGGGCTACAAAGCCAGGCAAGATTGCGTCAAATTACCCACAGTGACTCATAAATAGTGACCATTTATTCAATTTTTTAGTATAATGTACTGCTGTTGCTGCTGTTTCCCCCCCCCCCCTTTTCCTAAGACTCTGGGACTAACAGTCATTAAAGGAGTACAGAAGTTCGAAGAACCTCTAAGGAGGGGGGGTCGATGTATGTTAATTACCCTAGTTTTCAATTCAATTTGGTAGTGCCTCCATTTGGAAGGGCCTGGAGAGGTTGGCTGGGTGAAAAACAATTTTCCAAAAAAAAAAAAAAAATCTTGATTGCTTGATTGATTTTGTGTGTCTTGATTTTTTTTTTGATTGATTGATTGGTTTCTGCAGAGGGGTCGCCGCCCCACGCGCGCGCGCACACACACACACAGTGTCACACACGGGTAGAAACACACACACACACAGTGTCACACACGGGTATTATTATTATTTTTTTTTTTGATTGATTGAGTGATTAATTGGTGGGGGAGGGGTCCCCTCCCCTCCACCCCTCCCAACCCTGAGCACACACACAAAAACACACGCGCGCGCCTGCTGTTTTTTTTTTTTTCTTCTTTTGATTGATTGATTGATTGATTGGTGGGGGAGGGGTCACCCCCTATGAATCCCCCACAGTCATGACCGCGGGGTGAAATTTGGGATGCGGTAGGGATCCCAACCGCAGGCCATGGCCCAGGCGGCTGGGCACGGCCGAGAAACTATCATATTTTTATAAATTTAAATAATGGACCAAAAAAAAAAAACAAATCGGGTTGTAGGGTTCGAAAACCCTTCAACCCTTTATTTTTTTTTTTGGATTTCAATGTCTTTTGTTATTTTTAAGAAATAGAAAATGAAAAAAGCACACTATCATAACAACAAGGAAAGTAACAAAATATGGCTTTTTTTTTCCTCTCATTTTTTTGTGATTGCGGGTGGGACTAACATGTTGCACATGTTTTTTCTTTTTTGTTTTTTTTTACTGGACAGATGAAAAGACAAAAGGGGAAAAATATTATAAAAAAAAAATAAGCCAAAAACGTTCCATTCTTTTTTTCTCTTTTTTCTGTTTTTGACTCACACACATACTGATCGACTGCTTGATTGATTGATTGATTCATTGATTGATTGACTGATTGATTGATTGACTGATTGGTTGATTAATTGATACAAAAAAAAAAANTGTGTGTGTGTGTGTTTTGTGGTACTGGTTTTACAACGTTTGTTTTTCTTTTTCTTTTTCGTTCTTTCTTTTCCTTTTTCCTTTTTATTACACACACAAATTTCCCGACGTCTTAGCAGCTACCGGGCGTGGGACTTGGCCGACCCCCTGCAGCTGCTGCACGTTAACGGGCCGATCTATGGGCCAGGTAGTGGTGGTTTAAGGGACTCTGGACCCAGGTGCAGCTCCCCACATATAGATGGGAGCCGCCAGGGGCTATTACCACCCTTGGGGTAGTAGTCCAGGCCTTGAACGATGTTTGCAAAGCAAAAAAAGAGAAAAACCGTCCAATCCTCTGTGTGACTGGGACGTCGCCACCGATGAAGTCTGCCCCAAGGAAGAAGGTAAGAAGAAGAGCATCTTGCTCTTGAGAGAGGAACACCATTGGGATAAATGGTGGAAAGCGCCACGCCGAGACCTTTTTGGTTTCGGGCGCCCAGACCTTTTTGGTTTCGGGCGCCCAAGGTTCGGCCGTTTTGAACTACAGGCCCAAACAAGCTCCCTGTGGGTGAAGGTGTAACGGGACAATGAATCTGGTGTGGTTTCTGTGCCATATTCGTGAACCGGCTGGGCCGCTGTTTTTCAAGATACCGCACATGGGCCTCTTTCTATGGATTCGGGTAATCTGGCGAGATTAATGCCCTCAGCTTTGATTGAAAAGAAGAGGATAATACCTTTCTCGGCATTTTGGCTAAGATCAAGTGTAGTATCTGTTCTGATCAGTTTAATATCTGATCTGTGGTCCATCAGACCACACGATATTAAATTAATTTTTCTGGGCTACGGAGGGGTCGTACGGGTAAGCTTGCTTGCTCTATCCCTTCAGCGTTGCCTCTGTATTGCACTGCAGCAGAGTGCGGCGTGGCCCTCAAAAAAAAAAAAAAAAGAAGAAGAGGACCTTTTCGAGCTCTCCGTGGACTAAGGGCACACTCACACTACCACGTATTTTTGCAAAATCGCAAATTTTATGTAGTTTTTCGGGTGACAAGAGGCACGTATTTTGCGTGTTCACACAAAAGGGCACGTAAATGTCAGCGGCCTGGACAGCCGTGGGCTTACATATTTTGCAGGGACCTCCAGAGGTCCCCTCAAAATCGTATTTCTTTTTCCTCTACTGGTTTCAGGAAGCAAAAAAAAAAAAAAAAAAAGTGCATTGTGCTGTCTGAGGGCATACTCACACGGGGACCTAGAATCCCAAAATCCCAAAAAAAAGGGGAAAAGGCTGGTCACACGGATCTTCCAAATTCGCAAATGTACCTGTCTCTTATACACATCTAGATGTGTATAATGTGTGTGTGTGTGTGTGTGTGTGTGTGTATGTGCGTGCGTGTGTGTCCGCGCTCGAGGGAGGTTGAGGGTGCGTGTGTGTCCGCGCTCGAGGGAGGTTGAGGGTGCGTGTGTGTCCGCGCGCGCGGGGGGTTGAGGGTGCGTGTGTGTCCGCGCGCGCGGGGGGTTGAGGGTGCGTGTGTGTCCGTGCGCGCGGGGGGTTGAGGGTGCATGTGTGTCCGCGCGCGCGGGGGGGTGAGGGAGGTGGCGGGCGACCCCTCCTCCACCAATCAATCAATCAATCAATAGATCAATCAATCAATCAATCAATCAATCAAAAAAAAAATTGTTCGACCTGTGTGTGTGTGTGTGTGTGTGTGTGTGTGTGTGTGTGTGTGCATGCGCCGCGGGGGTAGCTTCCCCCACCCTACTAATCAATCTATTAATCAATAAAAAAAACAAAGACGTCTCTCTCTCTCTCTCACACACACACACTCACACGGACACACACACAAACACACTCACACAGCCACTATGAATCCCCCGCGGTCATGACCGTGGGGTCAAACTCGGATTGCGGTCGGGATCCCACCCCCAGGCCATGGCCCGGGCTGTTGGGCGCGGCTGAGAATTTGACATATTTTTTAAAAACCAACAATGACGGGACCAAAAAAAAACAAAACATATGGGGTTGTAGGGTTTGAAAAGTTTTTCAATAGAAAAGGAAAGAAGAAGTATCTTAAGCAAAGAAACATAATAAAAAAAAGGGAATTTATTTCTTTTCGTGTGTGTGTGTGTGTGTGTGTGCGGGGGGGAAGGGCGACCCCTTCCCCACCAATCAATCAATCAATCAAAACAAAGAAAAAGTAAAACAAAAAAAACAGCGGGTTCTCTGTGTGTGTGTGTGTGTGCGGGGGGAATGGGCGACCCCTTTCCCACCAATCAATCAGTCAATCAATCAATCAATCACTCAATCAAAAAAAAAAAAGTGGGTTCAACCCATGTGTGTGTGTGTGTGTATGTGTGTGTGTGTCTGTGTGTGTGTGTGTGTGCGTGTGAGAGAGAGAGAGAGAGATGGCTCTCTCGAAAGGGGCTGAGAGAGAGAGAGAGAGAGAGAGAGAGAGAGAGAGAGAGAGAGAGAGAGAGAGAGAGAGAGACATCTCTCTGTCTTTCTCACACATAGTGTCACACACACACACACACTTCTGAATTAAACATAGTTTGATTTTGTTTTTGTTTAGGTAGCTCAGTTGGTTAGAGCAAAGGACTGAAAATCCTCGTGTCAGTGTTTCAAATCCACTTCTAAACAGGCAACATCAATCTGTTAAGGA
>BFEA01000834.1:155835-198591 GCA_003427395.1 Chara braunii | reverse complement strand
TCACACACACACACACACACACACACACACACACTCACTCACTCACTCACTCACAATCAATCAATCAATCAATCAATCAATCAATCAATCCATCAATATCAATCAATCAATCAATCAAACCCTTTCTTTTTTTCAAGTTTTTTGTTTATTTATTTTTTAATTTTGCATCTTTATTTTTCTAAAACACCTCGTACCCCTGCAAAAAACAGAAATTCATTTCTAAAAAATACAGGTGAACTCAAGGACCATATATCTGATGATAAAAAATGACAAAAAAAAAATCCAGCTTTTCTTTATTTTTTTTATTTTATTTTCTTTAAATCGAATTTAGTTTTTGATTCTCTTAAAATCCTTAACAAAGTCCGATTCCAAAAAAAACAAAAAGGGGTTGTAGGGCTTAAAATTGCCTACAACCCCTATTGTTTGTTTTTGTTTTTGGGCTTTTATTTAATTCAGGAAAAATCTGGTAAAATCGGGTCCGCGGCGTGGACCAGGTCGGCCGCGGATGCGGACCTGTCTGCGTCCGCCATCCGAGATCGGACCCGCGAACGCGTCCGCGGGTGTTTCATAGGGTCCACCAAGTTGACCGTAACAGTTGTGGCCCAAGGGCTCCTAGGTATGAGCATAATTTCAGCCAGTCGGGTTACCAGGGTATAGAAACAATTTGGCCTCTCCTCCTCAGGTCCCGGGTGTGCCCATAATTTTGCCTGCGTATGCCCATAATTTGTGCATTCCGGTGGTTGGTTATAACTGCAATTTTGTGGTACCAACGTGGGTCCACCTCTGTCCTGGGCATGCAACCAATTTCCACCACCCGTTTTTTGGGTATAAATGTAAGCTTGCCCTGGGGCTGGGTATAGCCGGTATAGCCGGTATTCCCATTGTCTGACAACTTCTGAATTCAATCTGAGAGATCATTTCGAGAGACGTTGTGGCAATGCTGCACTCCTGAAAAAAGCCACTTTCAGGAGTACTGTGGTATGTGACGAACCACTTTCGGTAGCGCGCGACTTTCTGCGCGATTGCAATGAGGGGTCCTAAGCTGGAAAGGTTTGGCCAATTACGGGAGATTGGGATCGGTGGAAAATTGCATCAGTACCCTTGCTTCTTCGTCTTTTTGCGTCGATTCTTTTTGGACGGCTGAGTTCGGAGCTGGGTGTGTCCCGGGACGGGCGATTGATTGGTCGGGTGGATGGATGGCGCGCCGCCGAACGCGCGAATAGTAAATGTTGACGTCGTTTCTTTTGTTTCGGTTTCAGAACCTTTAGGCGCGGGTATCGCGCAAGAATTTTTGCGTCGTTCTTTTTGAAAATTCCTTTTTCAATTCTTCTTCGAATTCTTTTTTGAATCTTGTCGAGCCCCGTTGGCTCTCGGAATTTCGGACTTTCTTGCAGAAACTTGCGCTTTTTGCTTTTTCCCATTAGATAGGAATTTAGGAATTTTGTAATTAGGACTTTCTTTTGCCACGCGACGCCTTTTGCTTACACGCTTCTTTATGCGGCTGCAACGGAATTCTGATTAGTCGGCGCCTTTAATCGGGTGTGTAACTGTAATTTTGGATTGGCGCCATTGTAACTGTATCTTTCTTCTTGTGCTTCGTCCTTCCCGCCCCTCTCCTCTTTCTTTTGCTGTGTTTTTGGTAGCCGCGGTCCGCATGACCGGATCGATGCGTGGAGAGCGGCTACGTCCCCCACGCCGCGTTCTGGCCATGCAGACGTAGGCAATCCCTCCCCACCTCTCCTTCTAAGTCTTGGTAATTCCGTGTTCCTCACGCATGCATGCACGCTATAAATTTCAGCTGCGCGATTAGTTAGCTCTCTTAACCAGCTGTTGGAAGCTCGGGGTTGCGCGATCACAGAGGGTCGGCACACGAGCAAAGTAAGAGGTGAGTAGAGCAAAAGTCGGGCGACCCGACGACCTGGTGCCAAACGCACGGGGTTGACGCGGGCCACGGCGGACTGTGGGCGCGGGCGAACCTGATGGGTGCGGGAGGACTAAGCAGGGTGACGGCTTCATGGGTTGGTGCGCGATGACGGACTGTCCGAATTGGAGAGAGAGAGAGAGGGAGGAAGAGACAGCTGAGGTTGATGGACGTGGATTTGTTGTTTCTTTTATCTTTTCTCCCTCCTGTCTCGTGTACATAAATTTTGATTTCGGCTCCGGGTGATTTGCCTGTCTTTGTTTTTCAGAATCTGGACTTGGGTTTTTGCTCACACTTGTCTTGCGATTTCCATCTCAGATGCACTGTGTGTGTATTGTTGAATGAATGGATGTATGGATGCCACGTTTGGTTGCTTGTCTTTCTACCCGATACTTGCCTTTGCCTTTGATTACTGCCTTTGATGCACTCATGAGTAGGATAGGAATTTTGTGCAACCGATAACCCTGTTCTCAGTTTTGCCTATCTCTGATGGAGCTGTTGTGGTTGTTGCATCTTGCATGCTCGAAAATTATGAAGTGATTAGACATTTAAATGCCTGGTCCAGCGAACGCCGCGCGAAGACACGTGTAATCACGACCTGATTTGCGCCTTTACACGTGTCCCCGTGCGTTGATTCGACAATTGCAGAAGTACTGTCTAATTGGATACGGCCATCCAAGGTCTGCGTCGGAGCAGTCATCTCGTGCGAACACGCGTAAGCGCGACTTGATTCGCGCAGCATGCACGTGCTCGCACGCGGTGACCGCCATCGGTACAAACCCGCCCTTAGACATCTCGTTACTCTGCGAAGACATAATGACTCACTCAAAGAGCTCGGAGTCATTGTTGTACGATCCAGACTATTTCACTCTGTGGATAGCGGAAAGTCTCGGACAGAGATACCCTTGCCTAACAGAGAATCGACTATGTCCTAGGGAGTTTCACTACGTCACCACTAGGGACCCTCGGTGCTCGGATTTCCCCACTCAGGACCACACCCACTACTCCACCCACCCTGAAGGGACCTTCCGGCGAACCGCCGTCCTCGGCACCAATGGCTCGCCAGGCCTTGAATGACCCGCGCATACCATCTGTTCTATGACCAAGGGCGGTCCGCTCTCTCCGCCAAACTGCACTCGTGCCTCCGAAAAACTCTGCCACAGAAGATCTCAATTTTGACCTGAGACTCCACCCCCACTTTCCCAAAAATCCTTGGCATACCCCCTTTCACACTTCCAGGCCCACATCCTACTCCGATCAGGAAGTCCCGCTGGGCGTGAGGTTGGTATCGGAGCCCGACACGTGGCCGGGTCTTAGGATTAATAGCACGTTGATTGGGCGATCTGGCTAACTGAGGGCGACCTCGACCCCGAAACGCACATAGACGCGATTCCGTCATCACCCGAAGTAGATCGGCTAATCGATGGTCAGCCAACATGAACGCTAATGCACAAAATCCGAATCCGCAGCAGAATGTTAATCAACCAAATCGTAATCAACCCGCCCCACGAGCACGGGTTCCCATGACGCCACCTGATATTTAGCTGTTCGACGCTGCACATCATCTCGCAGGAGCTTGGTTGGCCACGCTCGGTGCACATCACTATGACGATAACGAAGCTCAGGTAAACATTCCTTCTCGATTAGGAGGAGACGCTCATCACTAGTTTAGTACCTATGTATGGGTAGATCTGCCAACCTTCGAACGGGATTTTCTGAATCGATTTGATTATATCCATCCAGAGCAAGCACTGTACATGATCAAGAGCCGGGTGCAAAAACCTCTCGAGTCTATCGCAGAATATTAAAACCGGTTTTATTAAATGTTTGTAAAGACCGAGCGGGGCGAGCAATTCGGAAGAGATTTGTTTATTGATGGGCTTCGCAGTCGAATGATAAGGGCGAAGCTGCGAAAGCAGTTTCCCCCCATCAATCACACGCTGCAACAGATCATGGCTGCTGTAGAGGAGATGGAACGAAAGTTCGCGGCGAACTTCCAGGAAGGAGAAGACTATCCTAAGGAAGGGGATTCGTCCGAACTCACAAGGGCAAGAGCTGAGCTGGCCGCGTTGCAGAACAAGTTCAAGAATATGGGATTTGTGTCTGGCCCGATCACCTATCTGGAACAGATAGCCCCCAAACGACCCGCCCCGAGTGTGATCACGAGTGTCCCTATTCCTGTGATACCGGCACCTGTAATGACGACAGCCCCGCCACCGATTGAGAACCCGGTAAGGAGGAATCAGTGTATTCCTATTTTTGAGCTGACCAAAAAGTTAATTAGCTTAATCCATGAAAGCAAAAAGGAGCAGCGAGAGCATAACGCTCGGTTAGAAGCCATGATGAGAAACATGCGGCCCATCGCGGTGCGTGCCCCTCCGATCCAACAAGGAACAGCTCGTTTCGGCAGACGAAGAAAAGATTAAAACGGTGGGAAGAATGACCAATGTCGCTTTTCGATTAGGAAAGGTGCATGCGTTAGGAGACGTCATGGATTTCGACGTAAATACCTACGACATTCTTTTCGGCCTTCCTGCTCTTGTGGCGTTGTGAGCGAACTTGGATTTCGAGCGACGGTCAATCATTCTCTGAAATATAGGAGGAAAACCCTATGCTATCACTGTTCCGCGATACTGACTCTTCGTACTACCATCAACGCAGTTCCGCGAGTTTTGCCGATGATAGCGGGAACCTTTCGCATGATCACCTGGGAAGATTCCGCAGACGATGAGCCATCATCGAAGGATGTGGATAGTAGTGATGAAAATGATCTGGAAATTCTGAAGTTAGCACAACAGCGCATTTACTACCCGTCGCCCAGAACGATCGCAAAAGCGATGCATTTAACCAGTCAGAATATCCAAAGGACCAAGGCAATGATTTTGGATGAACCCCTCTTACAGATTTCGAGGATGGTCGATTCTTTGGAACCCCCTCAAACTGTACGAAGGAATCTCCCCTCTTCTCGCCCGATACAACGACAAAAAGCACTACTGCGATATCACAGATCTACCGAAGTCCCTATTGACACCTGCAAAAGAAGTACGACTGCTACTCTTGGGGGCGGAAGCCAGTTCTTTGGAACCCCCAGGGCGTCTCGAGGCTCAATAAGACGAGATCGGAGTAAAGATCGCAACTAAAACCGTACCATGGCAAGATATCTATGATGGGATCACCCCGGAAGGACACGTGGCCATCCGGGAGGAAGATGCCCAGATGATGGCCACGGTGTTCTCCTGGCGATCGGACCAATCGTTTATCTCTGCGCCACCACCTGGTGTGGCGAAACAAGCACTCATGAAGCAGATCGACGTACGGATCTGGGACCAACTTTTTGAGTTACACGTGCCACAGTACGTACCTGATGAGATTCATCGTTTGATTGCGGACATTTTGACGGAGTATCAGAGAGCGATTAACATAATAGACACTGACATTGGCTTGCCGTTGGTTATTCAACACGAAATTCAGAAGAGAAATCATTCCCCAATCCACTGCACGCCCTATCGATACTCCCTGATAGAACGGAAAAAGACTCTCGACCGAATTCGGGAATTTGAAGCAAGCAGGTGGATCGAACCCGCCACTGGACCATGGTCGTTTCCCGTAGTATTAGTGCCGAAGAAAAACGAATCAATCCGCATATGCATCGATTATCGCAAACTAAATGAAATCACGATTAAAGATGTGTATCCCCTCCCCCGGATTGATGATTTGCTGGATGCGATTGAATGTGTTAATTGTTTTAGTAAGTTTGATATTCGGCATGACTTTCATCACATTCTGGTTAAGGAGGAAGATCGGCCAAACACGGCCTTCGTGTTGTTTGAGGGCACGTGGCAGTGGGTTCGGTGTCCGATGGGGATTTGCAACGCGCCTGCTATGTTTTAACGAGCGATGAACATGACGTTCCAGAATTTCGTCAACAAGACACGGCTAACTCACGGAATGATCAACTTCTGCGTGATCGTATACATGGACGACATCCTTGTCTGCTCGGAGACCTATCACGGACATGCACAACACATTGAGTGGACGTTGGGAGCGCTGAGGGACGCTGGATTCTAGATCACACTCGAAAAGAGCGAATTTTTCCTTTCGAAAATTTCGTTCCAGGGTTACATCGTGACGCGTGGAGGATTGTGGCCTGACTCGAGAAAGGTCGTGGCGGTGAGAGAAGCTCCAGTTCCCACGTCGCTGACGCAGGTTCGAGCCTTCTTGGGGTTGGCATCGTACTATCGCCGTTTCATCAAAGGCTTCGCCGCGATTGCACGGCCACTAACGAACGTGTTACGAAAAGACCAGCGTCTCAGTTGGGATGCGGAGGGTGAGGCCTTCGCGACCCTCGAAGACGCTCTGGTGATGGCACCTATTTTGATCCGACCGGACCCCTCGAAACGGTTCATTCTTATCACGGACTGGCAACCGAAAGCTATTTCCACTATTTTAGCGCAGAAGGGGAACGATGGTCGCGAACACGTGATCGAGTACGCGTCGCGAATGGTGTCAGACGAACGGAGGAATGACTCAGCACCCCAAGGCGAATGCTATGTAGTAGTCTGGGAAACCCAGCACTTCCATCCATATCTCTATAGGCAGAAGTTCCGCCTCGTGACGGATCATGAGCCCCTGTTGGCCTTGAAAAAGCTCACTAATTACACAGGCATGATTGGGCATTGGGCGGTACGTCTACAGGAGTACGACTTCGACATCATCCACCGGAAGACAGAAAGACACGGCAACGCGGACGGACTGACACGTCTGCATCGGCCCGCTAAAGTACCTAAGGGCGAGGAAATCACTCCGTGGAAGGAGTCAGAACCGGCAAACGGGCCTCAGTACGGACAAGTGGCAGTTCTCCCACGTGGCAAAAAGCAGACCGGTGGCAATGGGTGACGGAGGTAACCTCACTACCCCTCTTTCTCCCATTTCCTCTTCATCTCTTCTCTCCCTGCCAGATAATTTTTTTTTATTTTTGCGAAGCAATTTCTCGCGTATATTCAGTCTCCATGCGTCCTAATGGGGAAGGCTATGTGGAATGGGTAGATTGTCGACAGTGTGTCGCACGAGCCCATGGCTCGTGCATCCAATATCGAAATGATAGTAAACCATGGCTATGCCCCTTGTGTCGGGTTGACAAGATCCCGACCGAGGCTCGCTTTTTCGAGGCGACGTCAGAAGGATTGGAGAAGATCCGGAAGTTTAGAAGGGTTGAAGTATGGTCCGACATCGCTTTGATTACCACCTTAGTGGGTAACCCCCTCCAGGATTTCACGAAGGAATATCGGAGGAGGGCTAATGAAAGGGCTTGGGATTACCGATGGATAGAGGGTAGGTTAGAAAAACGGAAAACAGACGGCAGTGGGATTTGGATGGTTGTACCGCATCCGTTCATGAGGTACGACTGGGTGAAGACAGCACACGAAGAAACGGCTGCCCATTTTGCCGTACGGATTACGGAGTCGGCAATCGACAAAAACGAATGGTATTGGTCCAATATTCGGGACGATGTGAAATTCATCGTCGCAAACTGTCAAGTCTGCGCTGCTGACAAGGCGTCGATCCAGCCGCCAAGATCGATAGTACCAACGGTAGTTGAGCGACCGTTCCAAACGGTGAGTATGGATACTACCGATATCGTGGTACCCCCTGGTCCTAATAGTTGTGAATATTCAGTCCTGTTGGTATTTGTCGACCACTTTTTGAAATGGATCGAGGCCTACCCATGTCGCACGCGACAAGCCGCCAAAATCGCGAGGTATGTTAACCGTTTTCTCGGGACGCACCAGGATACAGAAGAAATCCTGACCGATAACGGGGCAGAATTCAGAGGGGAAGTATTAAGGAACCTGGTCATACACGGTGTCCCTGTGCGAAATACCGCGCCCCATATGTCACAATCCAATGGGCTAGTAGAAAACGCACATAGGGTGATAAAGACAGCGCTGCGACGAAACATCGCGGCACGGGATCCGAGGCCCTGACCTGATATCGTCAACCACATCCTAGCGGTCCATCGCGGAACGCCCCATGAATCGACGGGCTTGAGCCCCTTCCAGTTAAGGACCAATAGCGTCGCTTGCGTTTCGATATCAAGCCTCTCTGATGAATCAACGCTCAACTGCCGGCCCACAAGGGCCACGGCACGAGACAAGGCCAAGCGGCACTCAGAGTTAATGGAACGGTCCCTTCCCAGGCTAGCCCGAAAACGCCAGAAAATGACCGAGTTTGCCCACGGCCGCCAGGTCTGAAGCTACGAGGCCCGGAACGGGAACGCAGGTCCACGGGCCCAGTACAAATTGGGGGACATCGTGCACGTGAGGAAATGTGCTCGCCAGGGTAAGCTAGCGCCTTGATTCTTCGGGCGATTCCGCGTGATTGAGCTCGGACCGAACGGGCGTGAACACCGTGCGGCTTGCGCCTGAGGTCTCCGGCAGCCGATCGGCTCGTCCGATCATCCGCCACATGTCCTACCTTCGTCCCCTTCCTTCTTCCCCATCTTCGCCTTCATCTAATTCCTCCTCCACTGCGGAAGAGGATGACGACTGCTTATCGCCTCTTTCTCCGTCTCCTCCTGGTTCGGTTACTCCGTTCCCGTCACCATCGCCATGAGTTTTCTGGCGGAGCGAGCTCCTAGCGACTCTCTGCTGGTACCACGGTGCTACATTTCGGCGATCCGACAAGTTCATCATCCGCGGCTCAGCCCGGACCTTCGGCGACTTGCGCAGTTCTTCTGTACTCAGGGAGTGTACGCAACCGCTGAGTTTCGCTTTGCAGGCAGTCCCTGGACGGTTGTTTTGGCGGAGGCGGTAGTGGTTCATCGGCGATCAGCTCTCGGAATCAGCCACGTGTCTACGGTGGTCGCCTTCAGTGGGGACATCAACACCATCAGCCCGCTGCGGCATACAACTATCAAGACAATGCTTCGGCTGTGGGCGCAACAATTGGCGTCCGAGTGGAATCGCTGGGTCACGCCCCACGACGATAATCTTTTCCCCACGGACGGCGTGGACCTCGACGGGATCTGAGCTTTTCAGCACGAGCCGGCGGTGGTGCTCCCTGAACTCATCCCCTTCCCCCGTCCTCAATTAACCTATCCCCAATCTCCACTTTCGACCTCCCCTCCTTCTTTCCTACCTTCTGGCAGTGCGGAGTCCATCCGCACCTCTCCTTTTGTCTGGAATCACTCGTTGTCTCCCTCCTCAATCCCCAGCAGTGGAGGCGTTGGCGAGAACACTTCGTCGAGCTGTTGGTGTGTCTGGTCGGAGGAAAGGTCACGTGGACGCAGCATGAGAATATCCGCCAGTGGGCTGAGTACCTTAAGCTGCTTGTCATCCAGGCGTGGCAAACGGGAGTGGAGGGCGATCTGCTCGGATTCCTCTTCGGATCGTTGCAGCCCGATCATCGCCAAACAATCGTGCAAGAGCTAACGGTCCCCCTTGCGCAGCTGGCCGATGATCTCCCACTTGAGATCATCTCGCAGAGCGACGACAGCCCAGTCCCGCACATTCTCACGCGGACATTGGCGCTATACCTATAGTGGTCGGCGTGTTTGGAGGCGCCCGAAAGCAGCCGCAACCCACCGTCACAGCGCGGTTATCTAGACCCGCACGAGATAGTCGATCTCGCCTTCTTTCAATATCGGACGGCCTCCGAGAACGAAGAGGTAGAGATTGAAGCAGAAGAGGAAAGCTCAGAGGAAGAAGAAGAAGTGGAAGAAGAGGCCGACGAGGAAGAAACTCCCGAAGAGGGGAGTTACAGTGAGCACAGCGAAGGGGAGCAAAGTGAGGAGGAGGAGGAGGAAGAAGAACAAGACGACGAGGAGGAAAAAGAAGAAGACCAGGAGGAGCTAGAAGAATCGGAGTGGGAAGGATTTGAGGAGGAAGTGCGTGACGACGCTCGGGCGCAAGCCTAGGCGCACAAGAGGGAAGAGATGGCGGCCGGGAAGCGACAGCTGGAATTCGCCAGCGCAGCCGATCAGCCGCACACTGACGATCCGGCCCAAGATCCACGGCCATCTAAGCCCGAGGATGGGGACCCAGCTGTCGAGACTTCGACCGCACCAGCAAGACGGCGACGAAGCCAATCCCCCTCCCCCTCCGCCCTCGACCACCCAGCAACTCGTCCACGTACCGATGCAGGGCATCGGGCTTCGTCCCCGGTCATTATCCCACCATCCCCTTGACCACCTCGCTTTCCGCCAAATTACCACTCGCGTCACCTTCCCCGACAATCCCTTCCCCATCGATACCTTCCGCTTTTTCTACACTACCCCCCTCGCTGTCACTGTTCATCCCCACCCTTCCACCCGATGCGCCCTCCCTGTCTTCTGCCTCCATATCCTTTTGCTTAGTGCCGCGTGGCGAGGCCACAATATGATCGAGGTATACTGCATGATTACGGGGACTATCCCCGCATGCGAGAACCACGACCACTTCCGCGCGGCGCTTTTCTGAACCTTTACCACCTTTTACCCGGACTACCTCGCGTCCCTCCCCCACACTGGCGTTCGCTATCAGGAACTTCTGGAGACGATGCACGGAATGGAGAGCTTCCTTCCCCCGCTACCAATCAACCCTCCACCTTGCCATCCCTCCATGTACCTTCTCCCCTTTCCCCTCCCCGACGCTCGCTGATGTATGACTGATGGGCACGCGTCATGAACACGACACGTGAAATCCCCTCCTTGGATTGTCAATGGCCCTCCCTGAGGAATTAGTAGTAGAGTTGTGTTGCCACATTGGACGACGTCCACACTCCTTCGAACGGTAAGTGGCATAGAGAGAAGAGCTTCGTGTGTTGATCGATTAGAGAAATCGACACATGTCAACAAGCAAGCAGGAACTTGCTAATATTGGAACCCCCTGGGCGTCACATATGTGACGAACCACTTTCTGTAGCGCGCGACTTTCTGCGCGATTGCAATGAGGGGTCCTAAGCTGGGAAGGTTGGGCCAATTACGGGAGATCGGGATCGGTGGGAAATTGCATCTGGACCCTCGCTTCTTCGTCTTTTTGCATCGATTCTTTTCGGATGGCTGAGTTAAGAGCTGGGTGTGTCCCGGGATGGGCGATTGATTGGTCGGGTGGATGGATGGCGCGCCGCCGAGCGCGCGAATAATAAATGTTGACGTCGTTTTTTTTGTTTCGGTTTCAGAACCTTTAGGCGTGGACATCGCGCTGGAATTTTTGCTTCGTTCTTTTTGAAAATTCCTTTTTGAATTATTCTTCGAATCTTTTTTTGAATCTTGTCGAGCCCCGTTGGCTCTCGGAATTTCGGACTTTCTTTCTGAAACTTGTGCTTTTTGCTTTTTTGTATTAGATAGGAATTTATGAATTTTGTAATTAGGACTTTCTTTTGCCGCGCGACGCCGTTTGGTTACGCGCTTCTTTATGCGGCTGCAACGTAATTTTGATTAGTCGGCGTCTTTAATCGGGTGTGTAACTCTGATTTTGGATTAGCGCCATTGTAACGATATCTTTCTTTTTGTGCTTCATCCTTCCCGCCCCTCTCCTCTTTCTATTGCTGTGTTTTTGGTAGTCGCGGTTTGCATAACCGGATCGATGCGTGGAGAACGGCTACATCCCCCACGCCACGTTCAGGCCATGCAGACGTAGACAATCCCTCCCCACCTCTCCTTCTAAGTCTTGGTAATTCCGTGTTCCTCACGCATGCATGCACGCTATAAATTTCAGCTGCGCGATTAGTTAGCTCTCTTAGCCAGCTGTTGGAAGCTCGGGGTTGCGCGATCAGAGAGGGTCGGCACACGAGCAAAGTAAGAGGTGAGTAGAGCAGGAGTCGGGCGACCCGACGAGCTGGTGCCAAACGCGCGGGGTTGACGCGGGCCACGACGGACTGTGGGCGCGGGCAAACCTGACGGGTGCGGGAGGACTAAGCGGGGTGACGACTTCATGGGTTGGTGCGCGGCGACGGACTGTTCGCATCGGATAGAGAGAGAGGGAGGAAGAGAGAGCTGAGGTTGATGGACGTGGATTTGCTGTTTCTTTTATCTTTTCTCCCTCCTGTCTCGTGTACATCAATTTTGATTTCGGCTCCGGGTGATTTGCTCGTTTTTGTTTTTCGGAATCTGGACTTGGGTTTTTGCTTACACTTGTCTTGCGATTTCCATCTCAGATGCACTGTGTGTGTATTGCTGAATGAATGGATGTATGGATGCCATGTTTGGTTGCTTGTCTTTCTACCGGATCCTTGCCTTTGCCTTTGATTACTGCCTTTGATGCACTCATGAGTAGGATAGGAATTTTGTGCAACCGGTAACCCTGTTCTCGTTTTCGCCTATCTCTTGATGGAGCTGTTGTGGTTGTTGCATCTTGCATGCTCGGAAATTACGGAGTGATTAGACATTCGAATGCTTGGTCCAGCGAATGTCGCGCGAAGACGCGTGTAATCGCGACCTGATTTGCGCCTTTACATGTGTCTCCGTGCGTCGATTCGACAATTGCAGAAGTACTGTCTGATTGGATACAACCATCCAGGGTCTACGTCGGAGCAGCCGTCCCGTGCGAACACGCGTAAGCGCGACTTGATTCGCGCAGCCTGCACGTGCTCGCACGCGGTGACCGCCATCGGCACAAACCTGGCCTTAGACATCTCGCAGCTCTGCGATGATATAATGACTCACTCAGAGAGCTCGGAGTCGTTGTTGTATGATCCAGACTATTTTACCCCGTGGATAGCGGAAAGCCTCCGACATAGATACCCTTGCCTAACAGAGAATCGACTGTGTCCTAGGGAGTTTCACTGCGCCACCAGTAGCGACCCTCGGTGCTCGGATTTCCCCACTTAGGACCACACCCACCCCGAAGGGACCTTCCGGCGAACCGTCGTCCTCGGCACCAATGGCTCGCCCGGCCTTGAATGACCCGCGCATACCATCTGTTCTATGACCAGGGGCGGTCCGCTCTCTCCGCCAAATTGCACTCGTGCCCCCGAAAAACTCTGCCACAGGAGATCTCAGTTCTGACCTGAGACTCCACCCCGACTTTCCCAAAAATCCTTGGCACACCCCCTTTCACACTTCCAGGCCCACATCCTACTCCGATCAGGAAGTCGCGCTGGGCGTGAGGTTTGGGCGTCACAGCGGGATCCATTTTCATCTGTGGTCCGCCTCCCTGTCCACTTTTCGTTCGAATCTCCTTCAAATTTAGTGATCGGGCCTGAGGTTGGGGTGGACAAAATGCTTGTCCAATCTTCAGGGGTTTTGTGTTTTCTGGAAGGAAAAATTCTGACATGCCTTGGCAACTTTCATTTATTTGCAATATGCCCCTCTCCCGGCCAATTAACCCAGGGCCTGTCGTGCGCCTCTGACATCATTGGAGTTTTTGGAAAACCCCTGGCGTCATTTGGGCCTGAAATATGTTCAATATGCCCCTACCCGTACCCGTTCTAAATTTCCAGTAAATGCCCAGGTAGCTCCCAGCCCAGGGTCAGGAGAACGGCCGCGAGTGCTGCCAACGGCCACAGGGGCATGCTGGAAAGGTGCACCCTTCATTTACAGGGGCCTGCAGGAAACTTCAGAGGCCCCATAGGCACGACAGGGTAAGTCAACCGTCGGAGAGGCATACCGCAAATACGTGGAAGTAGGAGGGACGTTTCAAAAATTTTCCCTTTCAGGAATTGCATTCCTGAGTTTGTCTGTGCAACGGGGGTGAACTGTCCAAAAGGAGGCTATTGAAGTTATTCCAACAGCCAATGAAAACTATAGAAAAGGAGGCTGTTGAAAGGGGGCGGGGAAGAACAAAATCTTCCTACAGCCACATAAAATTTGAGGCTTGCTACAGTGGTGTGGTGAGCACCTTTATATTTGAATCTGGTGCTTCCCCGACTAGGGGCATGCTTACGCTAGGACCGGAAGTCATCAAGATGATAAAAGATTGAATACCTGAAGCTATGCTCAGTCTGCTCTAGTATGAAAGGGAGAGGAGTTACGCTGTGGATACAGTCCGAATTGTCAAGAAGTAGGATTGGGGGGAGGGGAGGGAAATAGGGAAGAAGGGGAAGGAAGGAAGGGAGAAGAAGGTGGTGTAGAGTGAAGAGAATGGGGTACAGAAGGATTGAGTCGGCTGGGTGACAAGGGGTGTAGTAAGAGAAAGAGGTTGGAAATGAGAAGTAGGTGAACAAGAGGGGGGGTCACTAGGTAGAAAGGGAGCATAGGAAGAAAGGGAGCAATAGAAAGAGGGGGTTTAGCAATGAGGGGAGTTCAAAGGAGGGGAGGAAAGTTGGAGATGGGGGTAGGGAGATGGGGGAAATGAGTATCAGAGGGAAACGAAGGGCGTGGGGAGGGGGGTAGGATGGGGATGGGGATGAACCAAATGCACAGGCCTATGAACGGCCTGATAACCAGCCTTAAGGCGGCTGGTTGGAGTCGGTTACACCGAACTCCCCTGCTGGGAGCGACACTCTCCTCCCTCCTCCCTTCTGTCTATCAGCTGCATCTAGCCTACTGTGGCTCTAACCGACTGAGTGTCCTGGTTTAACAGTCCCTATAGCTAATGGTACTATCTACTGTACTGTAGCTACGTCTACCAATACTGCATCTACAACTACTGCAAACATCCTACTATAACTACTAATTGGGGAAGAGAAGAGGAGGGAGAAGAGAAGGACGGAGGAAAGAAGGAGGGAGGACAAGAATGAAGATCAGAGAAGGTTGGGAAGATGTTAAGGGAAGACTGTGGATTGAGAGAGAGACCTAGTAAGTACCACGCCCTAAGTACCAGGCCAGGGGAAGATAACAAGTTGACCGGCGAGTGTTATCGCTGCTAGTCTAAGACTTCCCATATGATCCAAAGGAGGATCGATCAGATCGTTTGGGCCACGTATCCTCGGCCCACGTGTTTGAACCAGCAGGGGGGAATCTTGCTGTGGAGTGCCCACTGTTCATTCCATGGGAGCAGGTCACCCACGAAGGAGGCCCAATGGTTTCCCCACCATGTCCACAGTCTCTTCGAGGCAGGACAAGACCAGAACAGGTGCTGCAGGGACTCCTCCGCATGTCCCCCGCATCTGAGGCATTTGGTGCGGATATCCATACCCTTTTCGAATAGCCAGATGGAGCAGGGGATAGCCGTGTGTGACAGGAGCCATGCATGATAAGGCAGCTAACTTGTGTGATGGTAGTGCCTTCAGCTGGTCCCACAGGAGTGACACATGGCATGGCTCCAGAGGGGGCTGAACTTGTGATAGCCTGTTGAGATTCTTGGCTGCGTTAGTGGGTAAGTCCGTTGCTTCTATGATGATTCGCCTGCCCCATTTGGACGAGTATTGGAAGGGGAAGATCTGTTGGCCTCCCGAGAGGCTCCAGCTGTGCCCCAATGGATCCATTTTTAGGCTGTGAAGTGGTTTCCCTTCCAATAACAGCGTCGGTGCAGCCGCCTGAGGGGACTGTGCTGGTACATGGACACGGATGAGTTTTCGAGGCTGTTGGTCATCGATACAGACTTTGGTTGGGTTGATGATGTTTGTGGGCTTACCTGGAGACGCTTGCTTGCTCCATTGCTAGGCCAACCAGAGCCCATCTCCTAGGTCCTGAGCAAACCTGACTATCTGTTCCGTGGTGTCTCCCTCCTGTCTGGTGGTGTACCATTCTCCAAGGATTGGGCCTGTACTACGCAGCAGAGCTGCCCAGCCTGTTGGGATGGCATCGATGAGTTGTTGTCTCCGCTGGGGAACATGAGGCAGTTGTCGCAATTTTGCTTTCAATTGCTCTTCCGTGATCCAGTCCATTGCATTCTCATCTCAGATATCTGCTATGCGGACGATGCCCCGCTCTGTCCATGTCCTGCCAAAGGTGTGAGGAGAGCGACTCGGAGTTGCTCGGAAAGGGTGCCCACAGGAGTCGAGGATGAGAGCATTGTCGAATAGTATCTGCTGTAGTACCTCCTCCTGGGTAATCGGCTGTTTCTCCTGCATTGGTTGGAGGGTTTTCCAGGAGGTCCAACATGCATTCGCCAACATCGAGGATGGGCGTCTCCGAAGGAAGGATTCCATGAAGATGCATGCCCAGCTGTCCTCACGGCTGGAGAGGCCAAAATCTTGTTGTAGGATGTATTCCAGAATGGTTGTCCAGACCCTGATGTCTGTTTGGGTAGCTGCTTTGCAGAACCACTTGCCCAAAAGGGCCAAGTTATGGGTTTCTGGGTCAAGTATTCCCAACCCTCCGTCCTTTCGTGCATTCGTGACCTTGGACCAGGCGCACTTGGAGATGAATCTTTGTCCTTCTTCAGCCTTCGACTTCCAAAGGTACCTTGTTGCGTCTGACCTCACGTCTTTGATCATGGATTTGGAGATGAGCATGACTGCAGCGGTGTACCACAATTGGGAAAAAACGGCTGACGTAATGAGTATTGCTCTTCCGAAGAGGGAAATTCCGACAGCGGATTTACGACACTTGAGTACAGCCTTGGATCTTGCAGCAAGGATGGCGTCTTGGTCGGCTTTGGCGTCCGCACAGGCTACCTGTATGCCGGGGTATCTTTCAGAGCCCCATTTGGGACTCTCTTCATGGCCCACGCTTCTCCCTCGAGGTTGTATTGGGTTGGAAGGAAATAGCATGACTTGCTCCAGTTCACCTGTGCCTCTGATAGGTGGGAGTAAGTGTCCAGAATTCACTTTGCTTCTTTCAGGGAGTCGGTATTGGCTTCTGTCACAAGGAGTAGGTCGTTTGCGATTGCCCCTGTGAGTAGTTGGTCTCCTCCACCAACGCTGAGTCCCTGGAGCAGTGGGGCCGCTCTAAGGGAATTTAAGAGAACTTCCATCTGAACCGCGAAGAGCAGCGAGGCGAGTGGACATCCTTGTCGCAGCGAGCGGGTGAGTGAGAAGGTAGGCGAGACAAAGCCATTAACTATAACTGCAGCGGTCGAATTTGTGTACAACTCCTTCACCCACAGGAGGTACTTGGGGCCAAAGTTCATGTGCTGAAGAGTGGCGAGCATGAATGACCAGTTTACCCGGTCGTACGCCTTCTCGAGATCGAGCATGGCCAGCATGACGTGTCGGTCCTCCCACTGGATAATTTCAAGGGCGCCCATTGCCATCAGGACGTTCTCGAAGATAGAGCGCCCATGTATGAAAGCCCCTTGATCAGTGTGTATTGGACCCGGCAAGAGAGGTGCAAGCCTCCTGGCTAGTACCTTGGCCAGTATCTTATAAGATACGTTGAGCCGACTGATGCGCCGCCAATTTAGTACATTGCGCTTATCACCCTTTTTGTACAGGAGCGTTATTACGTTGTATTTCATGTCCTCGGTGACTGTGCCGCCACCGAGGATCCCGTTGTAGAGGTTGAGAAGAACCAGGCCGAGGTGCTCCCAGGTGGCCATGTAAAATTCCACCGGTAGACCGTCTGATCCACGACTCTTCCCTTTCGCCATGGCCTTGACCGCCTGCCACAGCTCCAGTTTAGTGATTGGTTGCTCCAGCAGGCTTCTTGCATCAGAAGAGAGCTTGACTGTGGTGTCCTGTCAGAGGTTGTTTTCGTTTTGGAGCTGGCGCAAAGATTGGTCAAGGGGTCTTCGGGATGTCAAGATGTCTTGAAAACATTGTCGGGCAAACTCTCTAATTGCCTTTGAGTCAGTTACAGTGTCGGCCTCTTCGTGAGATGGGTGCTTCAGTTCTCTTGCGATGGAGTGGGTATGCTGTGGACTGATCTTCTAAAAAGTTTCTTTGATCATGTGGTCGGAGACAATCATCCCCTTCTCCTTCGCTCTATTTGCCCACCTGACTTGTTGCTCAATCTGTAGGTCTTCCCATTTTTGCAGTCAGTGGTCTCGTCTGTGCTGCCAGTATAGCTCGGTGAGTGGCTCGGTCTCCAACATTGCTTCTGCTTCCTTTACATTGGGGCCGAAGTTCATGTGCTGAAGAGTGGCGAGCACGAATGACTAGTTTACCCGGTCGTGCACCTTCTCGAGATCGAGCATGGCCAGCATGACCGCTCCCACTGGATAATTTCAAGTGCGCCCATTGCCATCAGGACGTTCTCGAAGATAGAGCGCCCCTGTATGAAAGCCCCTTGATCAGTGTGTATTAGACCCGGCAAGAGGGGTGCAAGCCTTCTGGCCAATACCTTGACCAGTATCTTATAAGATACGTTGAGCCGACTGATACGCCGCCAATTTCGTACATTGCGCTTATCACCCTTTTTGTACAGGAGCATTATGACGTTGTATTTCATGTCCTCGGTGAGTGTGCCGCCATCGAGGATCCCGTTGTCGAGGTTGAGAAGAACCGGGCCGAGGTGCTCCCAGGTGGCCATGTAGAATTCCACCGGTAGACCGTCTGATCAAGGACTCTTCCCTTTCGCCATGGCCTTGACCGCCTGCCACAGCTCCAGTTTAGTGATTGGTTGCTCCAGCAGGCTTCTTGCGTCAGAAGAGAGCTGAACTTGGTATCCTGCCAGAGGTTGTGTTCGTCTTGGAGTTGGCGCAGAGATTGGTCCGGGGGTCTTCGGTATGTCAAGATGTCTTGAAAACATTGTCGGGCAAACTCTCTGATTGCCTTTGAGTCAGTTGCAGTGTCGGCATCTTCGTGAGATGGGTGCTTCAGTTCTCTTATGATGGAGTGGGTACGCTGTGGACTGATCTTCTAAAAAGTTTCTTTGGTCATGCGGTCGGAGATAATCATCCCCTTCTCCTTCGCTCTGTTTGCCCACCTGACCTCTTGTTCAATCTGCAGGTCTTCCCATTTTTTCAGCCAGTGGTCTCGTTTGTGCTGCCAGTATAGCTCGGTGAGTGGTTCGGTCTCCAACATTGTTTCGGCTTCCTTTACTTTGGGGCCGAAGTTCATGTGTTGAAGAGTGGCGAGCACGAATGACCAGTTTACCCGGTCGTACGCCTTCCCGAGATCGAGCATGGCCAGCATGACCTGTCGGTCCTCCCACTGGATAATTTCAAGTGCGCCCATTGTCATTAGGATGTTCTCGAAGATAGAGCGCCCATGTATGAAAGCCCCTTGATCAGCGTGTATTAGACCCGGCAAGAGGGGTGCAAGCCTCCTGGCTAGTACCTTGGCCAATATCTTATAAGATACGTTGAGCCGACTGATGCGCCGCCAATTTCGTACATTGCGCTTATCACTCTTTTTGTACAGGAGCGTTATGACGTTGTATTTCATGTCCTCGGTGAGTGTGCCGCCATCGAGGATCCCGTTGTAGAGGTTGAGAAGAACCAGGCCGAGGTGCTCCCAGGTGGCCATGTAAAATTCCACCGGTAGACCGTCTGATCCAGTACTCTTCCCTTTCGCCATGGCCTTGACCGCCTGCCACAGCTCCAGTTTAGTGATTGGTTGCTCCAGCAGGCTTCTTGCGTCAGAAGAAAGCTTGACTGTGGTGTCCTGCCAGAGGTTGTGTTCGTCTTGGAGCTAGCGCAGAGATTGGTCAGGGGGTCTTCGGGATGTCAAGATGTCTTGAAAACATTGTCGGGCAAACTCTCCGATTGCCTTTGAGTCAGTTGCAGTGTCGGCCTCTTCGTGAGATGGGTGCTTAAGTTCTCTTATGATGGAGTGGGTACGCTGTGGACTGATCTTCTGAGAAGTTTCTTCGGTCATGCAGTCGGAGACAATCATCCCCTTCTCCTTCACTCTGTTTGCCCACTTGACCTGTTGTTCAATCTGCAGGTCTTCCCATTTTTGCAGCCAGTGGTCTCGTCTGTGCTGCCAGTATAGTTCGGTGAGTGGTTCGGTCTTCAAAATTGCTTCTGCTTCCTTTACCTTGGCTAGGCATTCTTCGTCCTGGTGTCTTCGTCCGCGGGCTTGGATTCTTGAAAAGTTGTCTAATGGTCGAGTGACCACCTTGAAGCCTACTGTTGTCGATTCTGCCTCTAAGTTGAACCAGTCCTTCATGTTGTGCCAATCTCTCCAGTGTGTTGCCACCCACTGGATGATTCCAGGTAGCTCGAGGTGGTCCGTGTTAAGCCTGACTATGCCTAGGCCACGCTGCAACTGCCATCGAGGAGGAAATCAGCCACGACTGGACGATGATCTGAGCCTGGGGCGATGACTACATCTGTTGTGGTGAGCGTCTCCCATGTGGCTCCTTTAGTTAGAATCAGGTCCAACCCCCTCTTGGGGGGCGGGGCATCACCCGTTCTCTGTGAAGAGAACCAGGTGTAGTCGTGCTCTTGTGGGTGACTCAGGGTGAGTGTGCATGTAGGCGTCAACAAATTCATTGTCCTCCATGAATCTCAGCACTGTTTGTGCATTTGTCTTCGGTGGAGCTGCGTTTGGAGAGTCTAGCCCTGGTTGGAGGACGAGGTTGAAGTCCCCCGCAAGGACCACATGACTGGTCTGTGGGACCAGATAGGGGAGTTCCTCTAAAAAGGTTTTTCTGTCAACAGGCTCCGAAGGAAGGTAGATAGACATCAGGATCCATCGCTGTTCTCCTAGTTGCACCTCCACCCACGCCCAGTGTCCCCATAGATCAGCATCTTGATTTAGTATCTCTAGATGCAGATTTTTGTGGATTAGTATGGCCACCCCGCCCCTCGTGCCTTGGGATGGAGACCAGGTATGATAGCCTCGCCACCAGTTAGAGATCTGTTGTAGCTTCGGGTCATCCAGTTTGGTCTCCTGCATCATCAGAACTTGGATGTTGTTATCGTGAACCCAAGTTTTGACCCTGGCCTGCTTATAGCGGCTGGATGTGTCGCCCAGGCCTCGCACGTTCCATGTAGCGATCCTAAGACTGTCCATCTACTTGAGAAGGAGCGGTGTTGTCTTGGATCCGTTGTTGATGATCTTAGGTTGTCAGCCTGGGATTCCGTGGTCTGCGAGCGGCGTCTGCATCAGCTGAAGGTGCCCAGGGTGCGAGTAGGAGCCTACGAAAGCCGGCGGACTGCGGTTGCTTATCTGTGGCCAATGTGGTGCAAAACTCTACTACAATCGATGTGTCCACGCCTTCAGTGAGCCATGTCTCCTTGAGCTCTTGTGAGGTCCTATCAGCCAGCCATGCAGACGGTAACCAGACTATACCTTGAGTAGCTAGCAGCGCTGCTGTGTCCATAACAATCTTGGCATCTAAGATTGTAATATGGAAGTGTCAGCTGCCGCCTGTTATTGCTACTGCAGATATCCGGCCAATCCGCGATGAATGTTGAGGCCACAGTTCTGATTAGCTGTAGTTTGAGAATCTGTTCGATTTCAGATAGGTGATCGTAGACGCCAGTCGTTCTATTTTTTTTTAAAAGAACCAAAGATAGGCTTGCCATAAAAAAAAAACTTAATAAAAAAATTCCTCGTTGCGAATCTGTTTGCGTCCCTAGATGTCGGCGAAGCTGAAGTCTCGATCGTTGGTATTGCCAAAAGTCCCTTCTCTGTTCTTTTGGCCATAAATTTAGTACCTTGAGGCGTCAATGTGAAAATGAGGAGAACCACTTGGTGTCTGATAACAACATTGACTACTCTGCTGGAAGATGGCTGTGCAGTAAATTGCCGCACAAGCGTTGTGGCTCCGGTCGGGCCCTGGGCGGCGACAGGGACTGCAGGTGAAGCTTGTGCACTAGGAATGACCACGACCTCTAAGTCTTCCTCATATGTTTCCAAGGTAACCTCGCCCAGGCCCTCTTGGTTGATCCGGCGTTGTTTCATTGGAATGCATGTCGCCAGCCTTTGGTCCCTCATGTCTGCGTCCAGGGTGGGCCGGTCCTCAACGTGCAGCCTGTGTGAGGTGGATGATGGAGGGGGGGGAGTAGTGGGTAAGGCTCAGAAGGGGTAGGTTGATGAGCAGGTGAGAGGGGGGGATGGACGAAGTTTGCGTTGTTGTAAGAAGTGAAAGGGGAATGTGAGTTGCCCGGGTGTGGGAGGGGGGTTGTTTGAGCGTAGTGTGGGTGATTGTGATATGGGGAAGGAATGAGGGCAGGGACAGAACGGTATGGGTTTTCGGGGGCTTGATGCTGGAGTGGGTCAGTGTGGGGGATGTTAGGGGTAGTGTGGGAAGTGAGTTGCAGAGGAGGGGGACCTGTGGGGATGTGAATTGAGACTAGCGGAGGTGAGGACAATAGGCCTGAAAACGGGGGGTGGGGTGTTGGATGAAGATGGTTGAGACCATTGGTGAGTCCGCGTCGCACTCTGTCCTCCTGTAGTCCCAGGTGGGCAGAGAGGGCGAAGGACGGTACCTTGGGACGGGGCAGCTTGTTGGGTGGCGGAAGGCTGGTATGCAGGGGTGATTGGAGATAGTTGTAGAGGACGTGTTGGGGGTGGATTGGTCCTACATGGTGGTAGAGGGGCGAGGTGGGGGGAGGGGTGCATGACACTTGGGAGAGGCGGTGCCAAGACTGCTGGAACCATGGCGGTGGTTGTTTCTGTAATAATAAGAGGGCGGGTGGGTCTAAGGTGGGACGTCTGGGGTGGTAGTGGGTCTCGATGGGTATGGACTGTGGTGGGGGCGGGCGGCATGGAGGACGAAGGAACCGGCGGTGCTGGCTGACTGATGGGCTGAAGAAGAGGGGCTGGGGGGGGTTGGCCTCCTCGTGCACCTCGGCCTCGACCTCTGCCTCTGCCTCTGCCTTGGCGACTGGGAGGCATTGGCTCGTTGAATCTTGGGCAGTGAGGGTCAAACTCATCATGAAACCACCAGAGACACTTCTTGCAGAAGGAAGTGACCTGGTTGGCTAACTGTATCTGAAGAAGTTGGTTGTTTGGTCTGCGAATAGCAATCCACTCCATGTATCGTTGACGTGCAGAGGGGTGGCAGTCGATGCGGACGTTCCCTAGGCGTGGCTCGTCGTCGCCCTTATCGGGGGGGGGCATTTCGATGATTGGTGCAATGAGGTTTGCAACCACGTGTCGGAGCGAAAACATGGCTCCTAGAGGGACTCGCAGAGCTATGATTAGGTATTTTTCTGCCTCCTCCTGATCCGTGGCCTGCTCCAGCTCTAGTTGTGTCATCCAGGGTTTGAAGAGGACCCGGATTGGTCCCTGGCGGGAAGGAATAGTATCTTGACCTTTGTTAATAAGGTATTCGGCTATTCTTTGGGAGTGTGCGACGTACGACATGATGTTTGGGCCTTCACCATGTGTACGGCTTCTGCGCAGGGATGGATTGAAGTTTGCATCCCGGTACCATGCATCTTCATATATACGAATAAATTGCTCTTGCTGTGAGATCGAGAGAGAGTTGCCCCTAGCCTGAAAGATAACGATGACTGTTCAAGCCTTCAGCCAGTTGATAGTCGCCGTGTCCATTTCCTCATTCAAGTTGAGGTAGCCGACGCCATCGATGATTTCCATGTCCCCATGGGAGATGGAGAAATCTGGGAAGAGGCCATCGTCGTAGCAACTATCCAGTAAAGATTGGATTCGGGTGACGTCAGCTGGTGTGGCAGCTGCGGGAGGGGGAGGAGGAGGCTGGAGGTTAGGGTTGTGTGGGTGCGCTGTCGGTTGGCCAGACGGTTGACCGGTATCGGTAGGAGGAGGAGGATGCGTGGAGGACATGGTGAGGAAACGTTAGCAGGAAGCTAAGTCGGGGGTGTAGGGTGTTTCGGGTTTGTGCAAAAGGGCCTGAGATGTGGAAAAAAGCGGTAAGTCGGGATCTGCGGTCAAAGCCGGTCGGGGTCTGGGATCGGGGTTAGATATGTTTTGGATGGGGCTTGAGGAGCGATAGGCGTACTGGGTGTGGGTGTATTGAAGGTAAGAATGGGGGGGAGGGGGGGGAGGGGGGGGGGGGGTTGGGTATAGATGAGTATACTGAGTGCGAATTTTCGTTTATGCGAAGGAGGGGAGAGAGGCGAGCCTGGATCAGGACTAAACGCGGCTCAATCGATTGTTGCCACGTTCAGGTTTAGGCTACGCCAAGGATGGGGATACCGGAGGATCTGGGGGGGGGATTGGGATAGGGTCGAGGCTTTAGATCAGGGCTGAGAGAAGGGGGAGCTTAGAATAGGGTTGGGTTATGGCCTTCTAGGTAGATAGGGATCAACACGGGAGATGGGGATGGGCCTTAGAGGATGTGCAATTTCTATATCTGATTGATTAGGTGGGGGGCAAGGGAGAGGGTTGGGATGCCTTAATTTTGACGAGAGATCCGGAGGGGGGGTCAACATGCGGGTTGGGGTTTGTTTAGGAGTCAGCGGTGAGGGAGGGCGAGGATTGTGTGGGTGAGTGCAAGAGATTGGAGTTCCGTGTCGAAGGCTCACAGGGGCTAGAGAGATTGGGTTGACTTGGGGGCTAGGTAGGGTGGTTGTCGGGAGAGCGGAGTTGTAGAGGGGGGGGAAGGAGAGGTGGTGCTGAGGAAAGGTTAGAGGAACGTGTGTAGGAGGTGGATTGGGCTAAGGTTGGTCCGAGGGGTGAGGGTGGGATAGCATGAGTGAGCCAGTGCTTCGGGGTGGGAAAGGGCGGTAAGGTGGGAGGGGCGAGGAGGTTCTGGTGGAGAGAGGGTTGACTTTAGGGTACCTATGACTTGGTGGTCGAATAGGTGCACGTCGAGGACATGGCGTGGATGGACGTTGTGCCCTGGTACATATTGAACGCATTGGAGATGACAAAAATAGTAAAGTCTTTGACTCGCTAGCTCGCCCCCATGCTCCCCTACCTGGTGGTAAGTTGGCCCGACTATGGTTGGGTGGAGCGTTGGGCGATGGCCACTTCCGTCGGACACGTTCCGAGCTGGTGACTAGCGAGACCGGTTCCCCGGAACCGGTGGCGAAGCGGCGGAGCACGCAGCGCCGACCGTAGGCCTCTCCCCCTCTAGTTCCCTTTTTTTTTTTTAACAAAACACCCTCGCGGGTGTTAGTGGTGCTGATAAGAGCAGACACCACTAACACCTGTGGAGCGGCTCCATCTATTGGTGGGGAGCATCACCTGCTGGAAAACGGCTCCAGCGTCCCATATACAGACTGAATTTAGAGCATATCAGAAAACGATTGTGGGGGGTTCCTGCCAGCATTGATTACCCTCGGATCCAGGGGATTGATTGAGCACGATATTGGAGAGAGGCGGAAGCCTCTTCACCGTAAATCCGACGCGAGATGCCTGCTGCTACACACTAGTTCCTCCCTCGCCCCAACCATTGATTACTCTTTTTTTTTTTTTTTTTTTTAAATAAAACCCGGCCCTGGTTGATAGTGATGATGATAAGAGCATCCACCACTAGGAGCCCGGCCACCGGCTCCATTCTATTGGTGGGGAGCTGCACTTGCTGGAAATCGGGTCCGGCGTCCCTCAGACATATGTTGCTGGAAACCGGGTCCAGCGTCCCTCATACAAACGTTACTGAACCATGGTTCAAGAAGAGGTGTGGCAGAAGGAGAGTTGCCTCTTCAGCCAAAATCTGGCCGCCAGACGACTATGCTAATGCTAGCAGCGCAACCTCCTGTCCATCCCCGGATACCCATTCATCCCTGTGACACCCAACCTCACGCCTAGCGCGACTTCCTGTTCGAAGTGGGATGGGGACCCGAAAGTGTGAAAAGGGGTATGCCAAGGATTTTTGGAAATTGTAGTGGAGTCCCTGGTCAGAACTGAGATCTCTGGTGGCAAGATTAGGCGTAGTTGAGCAAGCTGGTAATCCCGAGTTATATCGGACTTCGGGAGACCGGGCTACATCCGGTGTGAGTGTCGTCGTCGCGGTCGGTCCTGTATCCGACGGACCATCGGGACGTTGTGTGTGTTGCGCTGGGTAATCAGCCGCTAGCGCCGCTCATGGCAGACTCCGGAATCTGACGAGGCTGGTCTCTGTTGGAGGCTGTGAGATCGTTGGTCTGCCTCAGTCCGGGTTTAGCGAACAAATCCCTCTGTGCGGTAAGCGCGGTCTTGATGACACTCTAAGCACGGCGTTCGTGGCCAATAAGGGCCGATCACGCCCCAAGGGACCGCCGTAAGGCAGTGAAAGGGGATTACGAGGTAGTCGGAAGGATAATTAGTCTCGACGATGGTTATTCCAGGTTCAACGATGACGTGGCGTGTATGCGAGTGGGGAAAGTGGGGCAAAAAGGGGATCACGCTTAAGGCCCGATCGATGTCTTACTCGCATACGCGCTCCGTTCCAGTGTGGTAAGGAAATTCTGGAAACGGGGTCAAGGGTTGCGCGGTCTGATAGGCACGCTCCCGTTCCCAATGTTCTCGGAATCACCGATGCCTCAGACTCTCGCGATCCGTGACGTAAAAGGGGGTCTCAACGTCCATACCGGCGGAGACGGGTCGATTCCATCATAGGCTCCCGCGGGCGGGTCTCATGTACACGCGTGTAAGCCACGTCCTGGTGGTCGCACTTATACTTGGGCACTCGACATCGCGCCTGCGGTCGACGGGACTGTTTCTGGTGCCCCCTGTGGTTCTTCAAAAGTCCAACGTGTGGTCATCTAATCGAAGTAAGACCCCATGTCATGCATAACTGAAGGCAACCGCTCACCAATCAAGACATCCTTGTTTTCGACAGAGTCATACTCCATTCATTCATATCAACAAGAAAGCAAATGGCAATCTCACAACTCTTCCCCGGCGTACAGCACAACCATTCAGTGATGCGTTTGTCAGATCCTCGTACATACATGCATTCATTCATGCAAAGATGAGGCGCATATTGGCACATACATCCCACAAGTTAGACGTTTTAATTCCCAACCATCGACAAGCATCAAGAAGATGAGGGAGAGTAGATCGGCACAAAAAGGAAATAGATCGAAGATGAAAACGATGACATTTCGCCCGAGACCAAAATTTTATACAAAGGACAGAAAAGGAAGGTCACAATTTCACACCCATCCGTTCCCCACTCTCTCTCTCTCTCTCTCTCTCTCTCTCTCTCTCTCTCTCTCTCTCTCTCTCTCTCTCTCTCTCTCTCTCTCTCTCTCTTTTTCCGATGCGTACAGTCCGTCATCTCGCATCACTCACGGAGTTGTCACCCCACTTGGTCCGTGTACGCAAGCCAGGTTCGCCCGTGTGCCACAGTCCGTCGCGGCCCGCACGTCAACCCCGCATACTCAGCACCAGCTCGCCGGGTCGCCCAACTCCCACATCAACTCACCTCTCCACTTGCACGTTAGCCGACACTCACTGATCGCGCTAATCCTTGAAGTTTTAGAGAGAGCTTTAATCGCGCTCACAAGATTTATAGCGTGCATGCATGTGCGGCAGATACGGGATTGCGCTTCCGAGAAGGAGGGGAGGAGAAAGGAAGTGCATACGTTTTGCATGGCCAGGCCGCGGCGTGGGGGACGTAGCCACTCTCCACGCATTGATCTGAGCATGCAACATCTTGGCCAATCAGATCGTAGGGAGGCCTCTGCGTAGCAGGAAGAAAGGAGGCAGGAAGAAGGCGAGAGAATCAAGAAGAGAGATACAGTTACTATTGCGTCCGCCAAAAGTTACAGTTACACGCAAGATTAAGGGCGCCACTCAGTCAGAACTCTGCTCCCGCCATAGGAAGGCGCTCGCAAGCAAGAAGCACAGCGCAACAAAAATTTCAAAGTTCCTAAATTCCTATTTAAATCCGAATTGCAAAAAAAAAAAAAAAAATGAAGAACGAAAAATCGAAAACAATTCAGAGGAGCCCACGGGGGCTCGACATCAGTCGAAGGAAAATTTCGAAAAAGAAAAACGATGTTCCCGCGCGATCATGACGCCAAAATTCCCGTTCCCCTTCGCCCCTGCAGAACAAGAAAGAACCTATGGCAACCGTTATTGATTGCGTCTGTTGTGCCATGCTCCCTCAACCGTTCGCCCGGGACTTCCCCAACCCTGGCCCGACATCATCGAAGAGAGAAAAGAAAAAGCGAGGACACCCATGCAATTTTCCCCGTCGACCCCGTCTCCCACACTTCGCTCGATTAGCCCGATTCGTTCCCCCAAAGCAGCGTCGCGAAGAAAGTAGCATGGTTACGAAAAACAGTTCGTCATATCCCATCATGCCTATTCTGACATCAACTTTTTGCTGACAATTTGACCCCCCAGACTAACAGATTTTGACAGACCAACTGAAGATAAAAAAAAACAACTTGTTACCCCTCTCCCCCCCCGTACCAATGACGATCTACTAAAGCAAGCTCAGAAGGGGGAAAGGGATTCGGAAAGGATTCTGGAGATCTCAAGGTGGCTCCTGGTTGGACATCAAACCAATTCAGGAAGGTGATCTGATAATCCCTCTTGAGGTTCATCTCTTCTTCGTCCCCACCTTGCCACTCCACATTCTCCATTTTCCTACTTGAAGAATTACCTAGCCAGTCCTTTGTGAAATTTTTTATTTGTTTCTTAATATCAAGTATTTGTTGTAGCGTTTGAAGCCCATATTTAGTCTTATCCCATTGAGACCTTATTTCTGTTTCTATGAACTGTTGTACCAGCTCAAACATTTCTCCGCCCTCAATCCATGCCTTTTTCATCATAAACACACACCTTCTATACCATAAAACCCATAAAATGACTTTTCTACCAATGTTAGATAGATTCTGTTGAAAGTTGACTCCATACATAATCCCGACGCCTCCACAACAATTTTGCTCCCGAATATTGCAAAAATATGTATTCAATTGTTTCCCTTATCTTCCTACTAGGGAAGGCCTCCACACAAGCACAACACCACGGTAGGGCTACACCCTTTTGTTCCAGCGCGGAATGGTCAATCAGCCAGTCATTAGTTGGTAAGCAACGATGGATAATCTGCCACTGTAGTGACGCAAACTTAGCAGGCCTCTCCTGGCAAAGGAAGTTTACACCAAGTTTTCAGTAGGGTAGCCTAGAAACTGTCCAATGCCAGATCCTTTCTTACCTCCCCCCCTTCCCCATTCTTTTGAGAGTGTGCTCGAGGCCAAGGAATAATCCAATACCTGTCCTCTACCCAAGTGAGTAGGTTTACGTCTTTTGTGGTTTGTGAAGCTATTCTATGTATTTGTTCCAGTGCTAATGCTTGCCATGGAAGATCTGTGGCAAATATTGGTCGTCTTAATCATTGAAGTGCTAGTGCTTGACACTGGATTGTAGGATCAAAAATGCCGAGTCCTTCTTTGGACTTTGGCAGTATAAGAACGTGCCATGCCACGCTGGGGATTACATAAGGCGTTTCGTAATCTCCTCGCCAAAGAAAGGCCGTGAGTTGTCCCCGGAGTTCCTTGGTCAGGCCTTTGTTTAGTGAGCACAAAGTAGACTTGTACATAATTGAAGCCAAGATTACACTGTTAATGACCAATGCCCTACCAAACAGGTAAGTATGTTGGTTTTTCGATTGCATCATTTTTTGTACTGTTGGGGAAGCGATCCATACATCATTAGAGATTGGCTTCCCCCTAGCTGTGAGCACAACTCCCAAAACTCTGATTGGCGCCTCTAGTGGCATCCATTTGACCCTTGGATACCATTGATTACTCTGACGTCCCTGATATAGAATAAAAAATAGAGTTTTTTACAGGTATTCCGTAGTCAAATGAAATATGACCCCTTGACCCTCGACCTACCCTCCCTACCTAGATCCGCCCTTTTACCCACTACCCCTCTCCCCCATACCATTCTATGTTCACCAAAGCCAAGGGTGGGGGTGGGAAAAACTCAACAAATTCTGACAGGGGCCAAGGCTGGATAGAGAGGTTTATTTTCGTCTTGTCTTGAAAGCATAGATGGTAGTCTCTTTCCCAATCTCCTACTTCATCCCCCCCCCTCTCCCTTCCTTTCCAGACCACCTTTGTGATCCACCCCTGTTGTTCCCCGCCCAACAAGTCTTTGCAAAGACTTTCTATGTTTTGTCTGATTTCTTTTTTGGAATGTAAAAACGTTGTCCTTTATTTTACTTTTTCCCGTTGAATAACGATGCTTCTTGTATTTGTTCTTTTATTGAGCTGATGAAATTTGTGTCATCCTGACGAACCCCTTCCATTTCCAGTGTGCACCGACGCCACCAGATACCCCAGATAATGGCTTTGCGCCCCACTTTAAACATGTTCTCTTCAAAGGTTGTCGCTTGCGTCGGGGCCCATGCTTCGCAAAGGAGAGCCCTCAAGTCCCATGGCCAAGGTTTGTGAGGCACCCATTTGTCTCCAAATGCAGTCCCACCACCTCCACAGCCATTTCATTGTCGGACATTGCAAAAACATATGTTTTATGGTCTCGGACCATTTTCTAGATGCAATGGATTTTGTACATAGCGTGCACCAGGGCAACACTAACCCTTTTTGTTCCAGGTGTGTTTTGTCTATTAGCCAGTCGTTTGTCAATAGACATCTATGTTCACCTGCCATTGTAGGGAGGCTAGCTTTGTTAGCATAACCTTATTTGTTTTAAACCACTTTACCGGTCGTAACATTTCCTTCCGTATGGTGAGATGTTTCATCCAAAGTGACTCAACCCTGTCCCTCAACTTAATTATTGGTCGCAGCATCTGGTTATACATCCATCTTTCCCCAGATCTTCCCCTGCCATATTGGAGGGACAATATTCATTCATTGGGGTCGACGACGAGTTTCTGAATTGTTTTTTTTGTTTTGTACACCCTTCATTGGTCCTTTTCCTTGAGGACATGGCCCGGAAAACTTTCAGCCTCCCCGGTTTCCTTTCTCTTCCTTTTTCCTTTCTATTTTCTGAAGGGCGATGACCTTGAGATAGCCAACTGCAGGTAAATTCAGAGTTATTTGCACTCATTAGACTACATCGGAATTAACTCAGATCTACGTTTCAACAGTTCATGAGTGTCCAAACTGAGGGCATACTCACACTACTGTAGCACTCTTTTACTTTTTTTTTGTGGACTGAATTACGGCCACATGCATACTGTTTTGGCTGGAAATACGGTTAGAATCCCGTTAGATACATTTGAGATAGTGTTACCTTCTAACCCTCCAAAAAATGTATTATGTACGTTGTATGCATTGCATTTGAATAGAATATTCGTACATTGTGCAACAAATTTTGAGGTACAACTTTTCTAGGGCTGCCCTTTGCGGGGTACAACGTACGTACATTGTGTTTGAATTTTGGGTTATGAGAGGGCAGTCCTGGAATATAGGAGAGGTCTCCGGACTCATCTCTTGGATTGGAAATATATGATGATTTGGGTCGGGGAAAAACAAACAAACAAACAAACAAACAAACAAACAAACAAAGACCTAAACGTTCCAATCTGTTTTTTCCCTCCCTCGGATTTGGTAGAAAATTTCAACAATACTTTCAGGTAAAATATGTTTGTAGTTATTTTCTTTTCCACTTTTTTTTTTTTTTTTTTGCATTGTTTTAAGTAGTGAAAAATGCCTCAAATGCCACACACTTCGAATACAAGGTATATACGATTTTCGAAGTTAATTCGAATAGATCGATGCACATTCTTTTTAAGGTAAGAAGGTAGTGTGAGTACACCCTGTGCCAGGCCAGTTGGTCGCACCCTCATTTCGATTTCGTCGAAAAATGGACTAAGCCTTAAGGCTTCGGCACACCAATGTAGAAACATGAGTTTTCAACTTTTTTTTTCACCATACAGACCGTCGAAGAAAAAATGTCGAAACCACTTCGACAATTGTCAAAAAAAAGGTTTCGACATTGATGTGAAAAGGCCCGCCCGCAGCGGGCTGAAAGTCAACACCTCGTTTCTGAGGTGGTGAAAGTTGGTGAAAGTTCCCCACTCTCAGTGTCCCGTGGCCTCAAAATCCCGCATTTTTTTTTTTTTTTTTTTTTTTTTTTTTTTCTATTTTTCTAACAATGAAACCTTGCTTATCCTGGGTCTTCGACATTAGGTGTGGTGAAGGCGGCCTTTGTGTCGAAATCGTGAATATCGAAAGTGGTCTGATAGTTTCGACATTGGTGCGGCGAGGCCCTTAGGAGCTTGCCACACCACTGTCGAAAACACTATTTTCGGTAGTTTCTCTTGGCACACAGCCTGTCGAAATTGGAGACGAAAAGAAAATTGCAAGTTGTCAGAGAATGGTTCTCTACACCTCTTTTCGAAAGTTGTTGAATCCCCAGCCAGCTACACCGATACTTCAACAGTCCTCAGCTGCGCCATCGACTTCTCCGCGAAATTCGGTGAGTAGGTGTGAGCTCGGGATGGACTAATGTTTGTCGTATCCTCCACTTCGACACGAAATTTGGTGAGTGGGTGTGAGGTCGGAATGGACTAATGCTTGTTATATCCTCCACTTCTCCGTGAAATTTGGTGAGTGGGTGTGAGGTCGGGATAGACTAATGCTTGTCGTATCCTCATGCACGTTCGTCGTTTCCCATCCTGCATTCACAAGCGAGTCCATTCTACAATACTGCTTGGCTAGATATGGGCTCGGTCCCACCTGCGCCTTTCCGTTGTAGGAGGGTACCACGAAGCGACTGGTGGGCATCTAGGGACCATTGATTGTGTTAATCCATGGTCCTTAGGCACCCGCCATTCTCTTCAGTGTAGCCTCCTACACCAAAAATGTGCGGGTGGGACCGATGGTCCTTAGGCGCCCTCCATTCTCTTCATTGTAGCCTCCTATGACAAAAATGCGCAGGTGGGACCGAGCCCCGGGGGCAAACTGTCGAAGGGAGGCTGTCGAGTTTATTTTGACAGCCGTCAATTTTTTTTGCCTTTCGTAAGTGGTGTGGAGAGCCCCTTACACACAGGGAAAAAATCAATAAAGACCAAATTGAAATCAACAAAATTGAGGTTCTGCTCATTAGGGGTTTGGCCACACGACTGTCGAAACGAAGAAAGCATGAATGCATCTTCCCCAGAAAGTGGCAAAATGCATTTGTTGCTATTCATAGACACCGATGCATCTCACCATTGTGAGTGGAAACATGCACTTGAACGTCTTTTGTGTGCATGTTTCCCCTAGCAATAGGAGGGCAGAGCTCACCACTTTGCAGCACGCAGCAACTGGTGACTTGTAAGTCGTAACTCTCTCTCCGTTACTCTCTAAATGTGCAAAACAATACAATTCTCGGCTTTTTGGCTAAGATCAAGTGCATTATCTGTTTTTGATCAGTTTAATACTTGATCGGTGGTCCAAAAAAAAAAAAAAAAAAAAGAAGTGCAAATTGAGAGCACTAGAATATGGAAACACACAAAAATGACAACCAAAGTGATTTTGGGGCCTGCGGCACCTTTTTCCCTGTTTGGGAGGAAATGGATACGAAGGGTTTTTTTTTTTTTTTTTTAATAAAGGCTAATGATTTAAGCCCAACAAATGCAAGTGTCTGTCGAATCGGGATAGGACGGCCTTTTTTGTTGTCATTATATCGTTACAGGGAACCCCGTAGTAGTCACATTTGTGCATATCTCTAGGTGGCGGCTTGCCCATAAAGGTACATGAGGCCTATGGGGATTGAACCCAAGACTTCCTGAATACCACTTGCGGGCCTTACCAACTGAGCGGCCACTGGATAATACAAAGGTTTCGTCACGGGGAGATTTTATATGTGCGTCACTCACCGCTGTTTCCGATCTTTTCACTCCGAATGATGGCACTCCCCTTTTTTCCCAGGTGTGCATCACTTACTGCTTCCCACTGTTTCTCGTCTTTTCACTCCGAAAAAGGGTGTCCCCCTATAGAGATTACACCGTTTGCGGGATGCGATGGATGAGAGCGGTTCCTGTTCTGAGGGCATGCTCACACTGGGGCCTATAATCCCAAATTCCCCCCCAAAAAGGTAGAGGACCGGTCACAGAGATTTGCCAAAGTCCTAAATGTACCATTCGTGTGCCCATTTGTCAGCGGCCTGTGTACCCGCGGGGCAAGGGAATTTGCGGTCACCTCTGGAGGTGACCGCAAATGCCCTATTTATTTTTTCGCATTTTCTTTGAGAATTGAAAATTCGTTCATGAAAGTTCTTGCACAATTTGTGGATGGTGCCGTCTGACCAGCAAAGTACCGAATCGCCATTGCTCCAGACGACCAGGGCCTTGTTCGATCTATAAAGGCACAGCAATGCAACTGCAACCACTTGAACTAAAGGGTTGAAGGTATGTGAGTATGCCCAAAATCACAAATCGGCCTTTCCCAAATCCGCATATTTTGCGGATTTCAGGTCGCAATGTGAGTATGCCCTGATACAAGTGCGACGGACCCCCTAGGAGGTCTGTCAGGATCAGGGGCCTCGTTCAACACCACTTGAACTAAAGGGTTGAAGGAAAATTCTTGGTTCGACCCCACCCTACCGTCGCCGCTCAAGTGCCCACCCTCGCAACTCAAGTGCAGCAAAGGCAAAATCGCACTTGAACTCAGGTACCTCTGTGGGGAGCCTTGAGTTCAAGTGCCAGCGAATACCTCCAGCACTCAAAGTGGGGATTTCTTTTGTTTTTCTCTTTTTTTTCCAGCAAGCGATCCTGGTCCAGGATTGGTCAAGCCGTGGAGCTCGGTTTCAAGTGCATCCTGTTCAAGGGTTTTCTCAAGTGTACATGCAAACATAAATTGAGTAAGTGTAAATTAATCACAATTTCTTTCGTGGTCGGGAGGTTTTATGACTTTTCCCATGATTTTTTTCTTTTGTGCATGTTAAGAGTAATGGAACGAGGTGCGGAAGGGCCTCGAAGGTGGGAGCAGAAGTCAAGTACCACTAGTCTACAGGTATGTGGCCTTAGCCGGCTACAGTACTTAATGATCCTTTTTTTTTTTTTTTTTTTTTTCCTTACACATAGTCATGAGACTCTCATCCTACCCCCCCCTCGATATATCTTCTGGTGTTGTGACGAACTATTTTCTGTAATCGCGCGACTTTCTCCGCGGAGCTGCTTGAGGAAATACGACGGGTTGAGTGGGTGAGCTGTGGGAAGATGGGTCAGTCGAGCAAATTGCATGGATGTCCTCGTTTCTTTTTCGATTTTTGCTTGGAATGTCGGGTCGATGTGAGGAAGATCCCGTACCAACGGTTGATAGTCGCGCCTTAGCGAGCGTGAGCAATAACTGTGCCATAGCTTCTTTCTTGTTCGACTATGAGCACTGGGAATTTTGGCACGATCATCGCGCGGGAATATCGTTTTTGAATTTTCAACTAATGTCGAACCCCCACGGGCTCTCGGAATTGTTTTTCTATTCGGAATTTTCCTTTGCAATTAGGACTTAAGCTAGGAATTTAGGCACCTTCTGGATTTTGTAGCGTTGCGCTTCCTGCTTATGCACGCCTTGCCGCGACAAGATCCGGGTTATGACTTCTTTTTACACGTAACTATCGTTTTTGGCGGGCGCGATTGTAACTGTATCTTTCTTCCTTCTTGGTTTTCTCGCGTTTGCCCGCCTCCTCCTTCTTCCCCGCCTTACGTGCTTTATTCTAATTGGCTGGAGCACCTGCATGACCGGATCGATGAGTGGATTGTAGCTACGAACCCCACGCCGTGGCCTGGCCATGCAGACGTAGGCACTTCCACTCTTCTCTTTTCCACCTAGGCTTAATCCCGTACCTTTCGTGCAGGCATGCATGCTATAAATTTCGCAAGCGCGATTAGTTGACTCTCTAAGAATTTCGAGGTTAGCGTGATCAGTAAGGGTCGGCTAACAAGCAAGTTTGGAAGGTGAGTGATTGTGAGAGCTGGGCGATTCGACGAACTGGTGTCGGGTATGCGAGGTTGACGTGCGGGGCCGCGACGGACTGTGGCGCACGGGCGAACTTGGCTTGCATGCTCGAACCAAGCGGGGTGACAACTCTGTGTTGATGCGAGGCGACGGACTGCCCGCATTGGGAGTGTGGAGCAGAGAGGGAGAGAGAGAGAGAGAGAGAGAGAGTAGTTGTGAGTGCGGGATGAGGTTCTTTTTTTTGCTCGTCTGTATAATTTTGGCTTCTGATATGGCCAATTTCTGTCGCGGCCCTTTTTTACCTTTCCTTGTAAATCGTTTCAAATTTTCGTTAATGCTTTTGCCTCGTATGAATGCATGAATGGGTGTGAACTCTTCTTCATTAATAACCTTTTCGGATTCCTGATCTTGTTTTGTGATGCTTATCTAATTCTCTCCTCCATCTGCATCTGATTGAAAGCACCCGCTAATACCCGCTATAGATGTCTGAGTTCTTTTTGTTAGTCCTTGATCGTCATAAAGCCGCCAAGAACGTTGTGAGATATTGATTGTCATTCCCCCCCTTCCTTTTTTTCTTTTCCTCCTTTTTGTCACATGAATGGTATAGATATGAATGAAACATCTGAATCTCACTCTACCTAGCATGAGTAGAATAGTTGCATGTAGGATACGATCGTTATCACGACACAGGAAACCCGCTCAGGCAGGCGCACGCTCACGTACGACAGCGATCTCGAAGATCCAAGTCGCGGCGTACACGCGCGTCTGCATGAGTCGACCCCGAATTTATCGAAAGGATGCGGGAAATCGAATTCATTAACCAGATATGGCCGAGGAAAGTCCGTTTTGGATCATCGATCGTGAAAGACTGAGGGATCCAGAGTACCGCAAGTACTGGGAAGGCGAACAACTCAGACGACGGGAAAACTTGAGACACCCGGAATTCCCTTGTCTGATAGAGAACGACCGACTGTGTGCGGGGGATTTCCACTGAGCTATAACCCGCGACCCGAGGGGCCTAGACTACCCAGATACGGACAACACTCAATACTACATTTCCCCGGGCTTCGTCATTATCACTACCAGTTTTCCTCCCTTTCACCTCCTCCTCCCATATCACCAGCTCACGGTGGTACCGTGGAATTCCATAGCTCGCTATTGGCCAAGCCCACCGTGCGAGGATTGCCAGCAGTACCAGACACGCCAAGCTTCGGGATCTATCCGCCGAACTCGAACCGAAGTTGAGTAGCGGTTGCGCCACCTCCGCTTACGGTCCGGCCCGTCGGATTCCGAAGCTTGTTACGAGCGGCGCCAACAGCAGCACGACCGCCGGGCAAGGGACCAACCGCGGCAACGCCACTAGCAAAGGCCATAAGCCCCTTCCCCGAAGGCAGAGACGCCAGATACGATCCGTGCGCACCATTTGCACCATTGTCCCTAAAACTTATCACAGGAGATCTCAGTTTCGACCTGGGACTCCACCCCCACTTTCCTAAAATCCTTGGCACACCCGTTTTTCGCACTTCCGGGCCCCCATCCCACTCCGATCAGGAAGTCGCGCCGGGCGTGAGGTTGGGTGTTACAGTGCACCCCCACTCCCTTTCTATGTTACCTCATGCGAGGAACATCACTCTCTACTGGAGCAACCTGACCAGGCAGCGGATGCAGGCACTGGCGCTGAATGAGCTCCCCCATTCAGCCCCACTTGAGGCACTAGTGTACAAGCCTCGTTATACGGGAAGCTCGGGAGCTAGGCGCATAGTTCTCAACTAGTCTCGTGAGCAGTGAAGGCACTCATAGGCAGTGTCCAATGGGGCGGCTAACCAAGGTCTAACCCATGAGCCCCCTACCTCTAAGTACCAACCCAGCACGGCGCGGTTCATATATGGCTACTGTTGGTTGTTGAATATGCTGGTTGTTATGTGAGCTAGTTTGATACCATAGTCTGTATGGATGTATGCGGTGCTTTCTGTGAGCTAGTGTGATATCATAGTCTGTATGGATGTATGTGGTTGCTTTCTGCTACTAGTGAGCCTTGCTTATGTCTGTTGGCTAGGGAGAATCGGCTTAGTGGTAATGGTGGAGACCTCGACCCTCGTCAACTACCCCCGACCACCTCTGATAGCCCACGACCCCAGAATGGGTCAACTGACATCGAGAGTAGGACACACCTCTTAATTCAACATTGGTTTCCTTACAAGGCACCCCTGCCCACCGAAGGACTGCCACAGTATCACGATGCACCCAAACATCCCCTCACCACTCTCCGACCCGAGAGAGTGGCATCCATCCCTCGTCAACTCTCTTGTAGGAAAGTCACTCGTCCCCCCCAGAATGGGTCTGCTGACATCGAGAGTAGGACACACACATTTTAAATCGACATTGGTTTCCTTACAAGGCACCCCTGCCCACTGCCACGGCGTGAGGAAACCCGGGGAGGGGAACCTACTGTTCGCCGAAGCCAAGGGCAAAGGCGTCTGTCACCCGTCGCGCCCACTTTCGAGGTCCTCGGCGGCCAGCAGGGTTCATGATTTGACCGTATGCTTATGTACCCTGTTTCAACTCTCCCCTGTTTTCGGTATCCCTACGAGTACACTCAATGTCAGCTTTTGGATGGTCAGCTGTCTGATCAGCAGGCTCTATCAATAGCAAGTTTGGACAGCCAATGGGCTGATTCGCATACTCGTGCCCCAACAGGTTTGGTAACTCGATCGTCAGATCAGGAAATTCGTTCTGCAGTAAAAAAAAAAAAAAAAAAAAAACAACAGTCCGCGGCTCGTCCCACAGCGAGCTCGGATGCTTATATAACAACTCAGAAACACTCTCCCAATGATAAGCTCGAGCAAACAGGCATCAAGATCCCACAGCTGGTTAGTTCAAATTTTCCCTACACTGAGAACAACGAATTGGTGACGAGCTTCACCAGCTCTCCTTTGGTTTGGCAAGTCCAAACAGTTGCAAATATGACAATTAGACAAAGTCGTGAGGCACGTGATCTTCACAATCAACTGTAGAAAGGACAAGTTCACGCGCCATTAAGCATTGTTGTTCCCCTCAGAGAGGTCTTCCTGCCCTCTATTCCTCTCCCCTCCGTCTTAATCTCTCTTTCCTGGTTCTCCTCCCCTCTCACTCTCACCATTCACTCTCTCTCACCCTCACTGTTCTCTCTCATTCTCACTGTTCACTGTCTCTCATTCTCGCAGTTCACTGTCTCTCTTTCTCGCAGTTCACTGTCTCTCTTTCTCGCAGTTCACTGTCTCTCTTTCTCGCAGTTCACTGTCTCTCTTTCTTGCTGTTCTCACTTTCTCTCTCTCTGTTCTTCCTTTCTCTCTCTCACTATTCCCCTCTCTCTCGCCCAATGCTCTCTCCCTTACTCACGCCGTTCCCCGTTGCTTCCCCTTTCTTTTTTTCTCGCTGTCCTTTCTCACTTTCCCTTGCATCCGCTGTCTTTTCCTTCCTTCACCCTCGGAGATGATCCCGCCCCCTATGGTCGAGAGAATCGGGGGCAGTTGCGATTCAGAGATGCGGGGGTAAGAACAATTTTGAGCCAAACAAACTAATAGCTCTGCAGTTGCACGTGAAAAGGCTGTGGTGGCTCGGCAAAAAAAAGATCCGAGATTGATATAACTTCGAGCCAGATGTCCAAATGAGATCAAAGTTGCTCGTCAGATACGGGGACCGAGGATGAGACAATTTTGAGCGAAACGAGCAAACAAGACTGCAGTTGCTCATCAGGTAAAGAGAGGGTTCAACTTTCGTTTTCCCTGTCTGTCAATGAATAGCGGTCAAATGTAGGGAACGACAACCTACACACGCTATCTTTTAGATCTTCGGTTTCGGTTTCACCTGTCGGTTCTCGCCCGCTGTTACCAGTCAAGTCGAGCAGTGATTGGGGACATACGTCGCTAGTCTTTATCACGGAAACCCAACCTTGGCTCCCCCTTCTCGCCCTTGACCGATGTCGACCATCTCTTCGTTGCTGCCTTCTTCCCGTTCGATTCCGACGTGGTCCCGAATAACTGTCCGTCCTTCACTCGGTCTCGCCCCTCGTGTTAGTTCTCAACGGTTTCCCAACCTTTAGCCGCGCGGGCAGCCTTCCCTTCCCGTCTCTTCAGCTCTTCGTCTGCCTCCCCGATGATTTCCTTTCACTCGCCCCGCGGTCTTACGCATGGTTTGCTTGGTCGTTACGCGCGCCAAGGGCTCTCACCTACGTGTTTTGTCCCTTCCGCCTAGTCGGGCCAATAGGCATGTCTCGCGCCCTGCTGTACCCCCACCAAGAGCTCCTTCTCCTCGCTTACCCATGCTCCCCGCACAGTTCTGTCTTTCTAGCTAGCGTACGCTAGCAGCTCCCTCGCTCGGCACTAATGGGAGTCACACCTCGGGCTGGAAGTCATGCCCTGTGTTCCCTCCTTTCAGCCCTTTTCCAGCTCATCCCGCCATGGCTAACGCAACTCACCTTCTCACACTCTCTGTGCCTGCTCACTCTAAATGCTTGCGGCATCTCCATCTCAGTGAACTTTCACTACCACTCGCTCGCACTGTCAGGCTCACGCGTTCSTTGTCTRGGAAGGGATTYGCRCSCAYGCTKCGTTCTTACGCCGTACTCTWACCCRTGGCCCATCGGCAGGGTCATCCACTTACTGTAGTTGTGAGAGGCACCCCGGTAGCTCGCGCACCGAGCTCCCTTGTTCGGTCCTCTCCCTACTGCAAGTGTCTATGACGTCGGCGCCCCGTCACGTACGAGAAGCGGTCAGCTCGTACGTCGTCCCATTATCATCTCACCTTGTCATCTCACGTTCCGCGYGCGAAGGCTGCTTGCGCCGTGCACGCCTCTCACTCCCGTGTCCGATTCTCTCYCAACWGACTTTCGCTAGTATCAACTGCGTACTCCYTGCTCGCCMGCACCTTCCGTCCCTCAACTGCCCCCGCCTGCATACYGCTACGAAGTGCGCCGGGTACACCGTGCATGCACACCCCTGCCACCGCCCGTATCCCCTATGTAGCCTTCWGTCCGCCCGRCTYATGCTGTTCTCCAGACATGTGCGACGTGGCTGAGTGTTCTCCTCCGTCTGCCCCAACCGCCTGGAGACCCAGTAGGCTGTACACTCGCGATATTAACCGAGCCCGTATCTCCCTGCGATTCCGGCCCGGTGTCAGGCTGCCGCAAGCAGTGCGCCGCCTGAGATCTGCAGTTTTGGGACTTAGGCTCATGGACAAGTCTGTGTTTTGATGGTACTCTCGTATGACTAGGCAACAAAAATTAGGGGAACTCAGGGCACCCCTGATTCTGAGCGCACTAAGCCTTACGAGTAATCCTCAAAGATGGCGAGAGAAGTGGTCACACTCAGCGCATCTAGGGACCGTCATTCCCGGCCGTTTAGAGAGCTAGACTCGGATTGGCCTGCCGCGGAGGGGCATCGCGGGGACTAACCCCGCTGCGACGTTCTTTGCAGCGTATGATCGGGGTCAAAATAGCGCCTCGAATTTTTGTCATTTTTGGTATATAAACTAAAGATGGGAGAAGAGATTGAGAAAAGTAGGAGGGAAGAGAAAAACGTAATATTCCTTAATTTCCTTGTTTTTCGCAGCATTTGGGTTTTGGGGAAAATACCCCGTTATTTTATGTTTTCCGGCAATGGAATCGAAAACAAAGGAAAAGATTAAAAAAATGATGAAGGAGAAAAGGAACAAAGAATTTCAACAATTTAATTAAGACTCTCTCGGAATTTATTTTTGGTAAGTTTACGGTTATTTTACTATTTCGGGTAATAGAGTTAAGAAAAGGGGGGGATGATTAAAAATGATGGAACGAACAAGAAYYGATGATTATTYGATGCTTGGCCTGATTTTGCTTGGATTTYCCACCRTCGGCTMTGAACCCWGATTAATCAGTMTTTCCTGGATCCCAACCTTTTTCGCCGATCCCTGATGATCAAGGTTTTTCGTGCCACTTTCCCGATCCACCTATTTACTAACTTCACTGTGACAGTCCGAGGACGACCGCATGGACAGCGAGGGAGGCTGCTACTTTGGACCGACAGTATGACCTCTGTATTTGGCTTGCTACGGACGCATGGTTCAGAGAGGTTCGGTTTTGATGCGGAGCGGCTGCATACAACGGTATCCGACTTTTTTTTTCTGGCTCGGTATGGGGTCGGCGTCAGTTTGTTTCAGGATTCAGGCCATTACGGTGACTTTTTTTCAGGTCTGAGGCCACTGTAGCGATTTATTTCTGGGTCCGGGACCGCTTCGACAGTTGTTTCGGGTTCGACATCAGTCTATTTCGGTCTCGGTGCTACCGTGATACCTTGTTTCAGCTTCGGCGCCATTAGCGTGACWTATTTTCAGGTTTGGGACACTGCGGTGATTTATTACCTAGTCCGCGGCCACTACAACAKCTTATGTCTGGATCGGAACTGTCACGCCGATATTTTTTCAGTGTAGACACCGTCACGGTGGAATGTGTCAGGTTCGGCGGCCTCAGGGCAGTTTAATTCGGTGATTTACTTCAGGTACGGTACCAAGATCGGTATCGTCACAACGATTTATTTCGGGATACGATATCATCGTATTTCCGGTGCGGTATCCTCACGTCGGGYTTTTTTCAGGTTCGGGAGAGAATTGGCGGCGTCACAGTGATTTAATTTCGACGCCATCTCGGGTGTCTATGTCCAGTCCGGTACCGTCATGACGGTTTGTTTTAACCTCGGGACCAGCACGGCGGTCTATTTCAGGTTCGGGGTCATCACTGTGATTTGTTTTTCGGATCCGGTACCACTGCGGCAGCTCGGTTCAGCTTCGGAACTCAGTTCAGCTTCGGAACCGTTSTGGCAAACTTATTTCTGGTTCGACATAGATGGCATTTCCGGGCAGTTGCTTCACGCTTGTTTTTCGTTCGACCTTGGCATGGTACACTCACCTACAGCCCTGGGCGAGTACGTCATGACCGCTGTTGACTTTCACGGTACCGGTACCCTTGGTGTTTTTGAGGTACTGTCGAGCTCGTATGATTTTGGCCATGTGTCTGTAACTTCGGGGAGGCCCATGCCTACAGGGGAGTCGCATATAGGAGGAACTTGGACGACAGTGCAGGGGRGGATGTGCACGGTGTGCCCARCGCAGTATGCAGGGGGRAACAATGGACAAACAGAGGATTCGGAAAGCATGCAAGGGGTACGCAGTGTTCCGTAGAGTCGCAGGCAGTCACGGAGTGCGASACTAGGTCAAGGCGGAGACATCGGCGCCCAGGCGGTTACGCGGGGAGACGAAGGGAGAAGTGTTAATGAGGGTGCGAGTGTGAGAGAGGGATTTGGTTGATGACACGCCAGCGCACCAGCGCACTGAAGACTGGTGTATGGGTATCTCTTTGTCATATGGTAAGAAGAAGCGGTGAGAAACTTCGTTAAGGCTTTCTCTTTGCCGTAAGTA
>BFEA01000834.1:94460-111345 GCA_003427395.1 Chara braunii | reverse complement strand
TCGTAAGGGAGCGGATGTGACTCCCCTGTCTGGGGGTCGAAGACTCGTCTGGGCGGCGCCCTGTCTCTATCTCTGTTTCTCCAATAGGAATCCCTCAAACTCTCTCTCCAGTCGTCTCTGTGTCTGTCCGCTATGGTGTCCCTCCGTTCGTACTCAGGGGAGCGTCGCCTCGTCGCTTCTCGGCGTCCGCTCGAGGTACCCGTCTTTAGAGCCTCCTGCGGCTCTGTCGCAACTGGTTCGCCCCTCACGTCGGACCCCCCGTCATTAGTTTGGTCAGCCCATCTCAGCGGTGCTTCTCGCCTATTTCGTTCCTTCAGATCTCTCAGAGCTCGATCGGGCGATGTCCTGTACTCCTCTCCCGCTTCGCCCGTGGTCGGTTGTAGCCCCATCGTGTCGGGTTCCATTGGACCGCCAGAAGATGCAGTTAGGTATTCTAGCCAACTGTTACAGCCCGACCCTATGACAGTCGCTGCAGCCCGGACATGTGACAGTTGCGGGAGCCCGGACCCGTTTCCTTGTCACGGCTCACGTCCGCCTCCAATCTTAGCTCTCGACTGCCTTGATTACCACTTCCAGTATCCCGTACCGGTCGCAGATCTCGTGTTCTCTCTCTATCCCAAGAATCCCTGTGTCTAAGTAACCTCTCCTTCGGGATCGGCCACCAAGGCCGTGCCTGTCCGGATCCGCAGTACGCCCGTGACAGGACCTCTATCCTTGAGACAGATCGCAGTTCCAAACCTAGCCAATGTCTCCTGATCAACACCCCTCAAGAGTCTCCGAGCGTCTCTCTCCGTCCTCCTTGCTAGTTCTCGTAGCCCTGTCCTGAATCGGTTAGCCCGTTAAAGGCCCTCCTACTGCCGTCCAATGTCGCCCATCGACCTTTCTAGCTTCCTCTATCATTCCAAGAGCTTCCAATTTCTATTTCCACTCCCTTATCTCCCTGATGGCTACGTGGTCATCTTGTCTAGCCGCTGAGGTAAGTTAGTGCTATAACCACTTGTAACCTCATCGCCGACCGCTCCAATATGTCATAAAATGTCTCAAAGTCCTCCTCATCTCCACCATCTTCTATGGCCTCTAAAGTCTTTATCGACTCCTTCCAGTACCGATTGTGAGCAGCTAGCACCCTGAGTATGGCACCGTCTGTTACAACTCTCCCTAACTCTCCTGCTTTCCTGGCTTCGCTTATCTTAAACCTCAGCGCCTCTCTGGTCGTCTCGTACCATGCCCTTATCCGCGACCCCCCTTCAAAGGGTGTTACTCGGAGTACGTATTTTATCCTCCGTCCTCCTTCTATTCCAATCCAAAGTCCTGTCCCCCTTGCCTCACGCAGGGCACGGCGGACACACTCTGCCTCCTCAACTATGCACAGTTTGGTATGGAGCAGGAGCTCTAGGATCACTAACACCAATGGTCCGTCCAATCTTCCTACCACATGCAATGAGTACCGATCCGTCGTGTGTAGTGTTGTCCCGCTCATGTCCTGTCGCTACTTCCCTGCGTTACTTTGTCTTCCGTTGTCTCGCTCTTTGCAGATCGCTCACTAGTTTCTTCGCGTGATACGCTTCTAGCCTTTACCCTCTCCAGAAAGTCTGATCTCCACGCCTGGATAATCTCTCTTTCCTCCCTAAACAGATTCTCTAACTCTCTCGTCACGAGTTCAACCCTACACAACTTGCCCTCGTCCTGGCACGACCAGTTCTCCCTTAACTTGTTCCCCAACTTCTTTTCCTGGTTCAAGAGTGGTTCTTTACCGCGCTTTCTCAATCTTCTGACTGCCTCACTCTCCTCTTCCATACTCAGTCCACATCTTTTTCCTGCTTACCCTCTCACCCTCGCTCTAGCCTCCGCTACCGTCTCATCGTGGTAGTGCTCCGCGCGCCTATAACCATGAGACCATATCATCACATCATAGGAAATCGAGGTCTGGAAGGTCACTCGCGCCAGTACATCAGCTCTACGCTCGTGGATCAAATCCCTTGCTCGTTGTCTGCACTCACTCGTTGTCAAGTCCTCGTCTACGTACGCTCGAAGAAGTACTGTCACAGTGTATCCTGCGCTTACCAGTTGCTCTTCTACACGCATCACCGTGGTCGTCCTTCCCGGCATTCGCTAAGTTGCGGCCTCGAAGAGAAATCTCACATCCTCTAGCCCCGCGTAATCGATCTCTGCCCGTCTCCTGCAGTACCTAGTCAGGTCGATAGGCCTCAGACAGTTCACCCAGCTAGTAACACCTATGATGTCGTCAAGCGTCTCTCTACTCGGCGGCCCCCACCTCACACAAATGGCGTAGTATACTTCCWTGAAGCGGGGCGCTAAGCCCTCCCAGAGTGCGTAAAGTGTGTGGTCCACTGCTYTACTCAAACGATCCACGCTCYCATAGGTCTGCCCTATCACGAAGGTAGGAAGTCCGAATCGCTAATCCTTTCTCGGGTAGAGGGTCGGATGTGGTGGACCGTATACCAAGCAGCTCCAACTCGTCCTCCCTTCAGAGAGTCTCGCCAATTGCTGATTAACGATCACTCTGGCCAACAACTCGCTTCTCCACCAACTCCTGCTCTCCCCTGCGAGCGTTAGCCCTATCTCTAAATTGTGTGCTCTATCCGGTATCAGATGTCCGACCCCTTCTAGATCATGAGTCCTCTCGGGTCGTTCATCATGTAGTATCACTGTCCATAGGAAGAGCCCCTCTGCGAGCCACGTTCCCAAGTATCGTATCGGTACACGCCCTGCCTCTTCTAACGTCACAGGAAGTGGTATGTCGTATCCAACCGCCGTCTCTCTGGGTCCCACAAGCTTCCTCACACTATACGATTCGGACTCTCGTGAGAGAACATAAGCTAACCAGGCCACTGAATCACTCCTTATCTCTTCTCCTACTCTCGGTCAGCATCACTCTACTTCCTCCGATGCACCCCATCTCTCGACGTTGCTAACCCTTTAGACAACTCTCGAACTCAGGTCCAGTATGGTCGAGTAGGATCAGTAGCCAAGCTCACTCAACCGTCGCTCTAATGTGCTCCTCTACCTCCTACGCCCGGACTGCTACTCCTATCCTCGGAAAATGGACGTTTGTAATGTCAATCTCCTCCTCGTCAACCTCACTCTTTGGGTCGACCCAGTCTGGCTCTCAGGCGTCCTCGTCGTCCTCTCGCTCCCAACCCTCGTCGTCAAACTCGTCCTCGACGAGGTATGGCGCCTGTCCTATACCCTGGTAGTATTGCGCCAACTGATGGCCGTATATCAGAGGTCGCCCGGCGTCCTCACCCCACCAGCTCTCCCAGTCGTCTGAGAAGAGCCGCCCGATGCAGGTCACGTACTCGGGGCCTGCTCGAAGCTCACGGTCTAGCCAATCCCAAACGCACGGAGACTGGGGTCACTCGTCGTCTATCGAGCGGATCAGCTCTATAAGCTGAACCCTCTCGTCTCTCCAACGAGGCCCACGAATAATAGACGTAGTCTAGGTCGGCAGGCCTTCTCGCCAGGATCTTGAGATCCTGATAGGCCAGGTATGTCTCGACCACTCCACCAATACCTCCAAAGACACTCTCTACTACGAACGTCGGAACTATTGCCCGCAGGCTCCTAACGCTGTACGAGAAAAACCCGTCCCTTGCTACCACCAGCTCGCCCGTGATATCAAGAGGAGGGCGTCCGTGAAATAGGGTCGACGGGTCGCTCGAGTCCTCCGCTCGGAAGGCAGCTACCTCTTCCCCTAGGTAGCGTAACGCTCTGCTAACTGTGCCACTCGTCCTTGTCGTCGCGAGGCCCACCACGGCCTCCCTGACCGCGCCCGGTCCTAAGTACAAGTAGGCTCTTACTACGCCCACTCCTTGCTCAGGCCGGTGCTCTCTGTGCGTCCAAAGCCACACGTCCTCGGACAAGATTATGGACCTCCACGCAAACTGTCCGTCAACATGACGAACGCTGCGCCCGGGGATCGTGAGCTCCACCAGATCCCCTTCTATGAGTTCAGGAGGCTCCAAGTCCCAGTCAATGGTGGCCTCATAGACCTCTACTTGCGCTCGCGGCCACATCCAACTGGCGACTCGAGAGAATGTACCGAGAGGGATGGGTAGAGATAGAAGAAGGTTTGTCGAATCTAAGGAAATTTCAGCAGCACTTCGCCTCCCTTCGTTGGGAGCCTCGATATCACGTTGTCAATCTATCTCCTAACTATCCAAGGGACGCCTATGGTGCTACAGGGCGGAGTCCTGACTCTAAACAAGGCAACAGGCCCTATAGTCGAGTTCCCTCGAATAGAAAGCGTGTACTCTGTTCAAGGGAATGCTGCCTCTGACTACTCCGGTCACCCCTCAAGAGTACAAATGTCCTCCTCTACCTAAGAAACAAAATCAAAAGGCCTTCACCTTCTTTCGCCATCTTGCTAAGCCATTTTAATATTTTTAGAAAATTTTAATGAATTTAAATAGATATAAACTACTTTTATGAAAATTTTGGCAGCACTTCGCCTCCCCCCCGTGGGGATGGGGTGTGGCCGAAGGCCTCAAAATAGCCACCGAAGGAGTATAGCGAAAGGGAAAAATTATCAAAGAAAATTTTAATTTTTAACCAATTTTTGAGTATTTTCTCTAATTATTTTCTAATTAATTCTAATTATTTTACAAATTTCTACGAAAATTGGGCAGCATTTTCCCTCCCCCCATGGGGATGGGGTTCGGGCTTTCCGCCCCTAGCTCAACAACCCGAAAGGAAAGACGTCAGAATTAAAAAATAAAACAAAATTTAATTAATCCCTTTTCGTTATTTTTTAATAAATCCTTGAATTTAATTCTTCAAAAAGAAAAAGGCTGAAGAATTAAAAAGACAAAATATTCCCCGTATATTATCCTTCCTCTTCGAGCCTCTCCTCTTCGAGGTTGTTATCCGCCCCAAAATCCTGAATAAGACTTCCCCTGATTAGGGTTTCCCCTAATTAGGGTTTATCTACTCGGGTTTTGGGGGCTTCGCGCGCAACCGCACGCTTTCTTCCAAAACTCGTTCGGTCCCAAAATTTTCCCGTCAACTTCACTCAAATTTTGCAAAAACTTTGACGGAACACTTTTTCTTAATCCCTTTTTTTTGGTATTCAACCCAAAATTTTTTAAAAAAATAAATATTTAATTCTTGTTTTACTTCTTTTTTCTTTGATGTTACTTACCGTTCTTGCCTCTAACCACCTCCGTTTGCCCCGTCCAAGGTATCAAAACGACGGGAAAAATAAACTGAGCAGGTTTGGTACAGGAGTTATCTCGAGAAAAGGTACCAATTTCCCGCAAAAAATAATTCGAATTAATAATTTGATTTTCAAAGAAAATTCATTATCCCGAAATCAGACCGTTAGATTTCAGCAAGAAACATCTCATAACGTTCCCCTCGTCGAGACGTCAAACTTTGGCTTCTGCGTTCTTCGCGTGAAAATGCGCGGATTACGAGATATCTAAAAAAAAAGATTTCAAAAAATAATCATAAACAGAACTAATCAAGAAAATGAACTAATTAGTGCCTGGACTAATCAGCCCGCGCACCCCCGTTATTTGGGGAAGGCCGCGGCCTTGGGGGTGCTGCTCCCCTCCCCGACAACGGCGCCAAGGTTGTGAGGAAACCCGGGTAGGGGCGCCTATTGTTCGCCGAAGCCAAGGGCAAAGGCGTCTGTCACCCGCCTCGCCCACTTCCGAGGTCCTCGGCGACCAGCAGGGTTCATGATTTGACCGTACGCTTATATACCATGTTTCAACTCTCCCCTGTTTTCGGTATCCCTACGAGTACACTCAATGTCAGCTTTTGGATGGTCAACTGTCTGATCAGCAGGCTCTATCAATAGCAAGTTTGGACAGCCAATGGGCTGCTTCGCATACTCGTGCCCCAACAGGTTTGGTAACTCGATCGTCAGATCAGGAAGTTCGTTCTGCAGTAAAAAAAAAAAAAAAAAAAACAACAACAGTCAGCGGCTCGTCCCACAGCGAGCTCGGATGCTTATATAACAACTCAGAAACACTCTCCCAATGATAAGCTCGAGCAAACAGGCATCAAAATCCCACAACTGGTTAGTTCAAATTTTCCCTACACTGAGAGCAACGAAATGGTGACGAGCTTCGCCAGCTCTCCTTTGGTTTGGCAAGTCCAAACAGTTGCAAATATGACAATTAGACAAAGTCGTGAGGCACGTGATCTTCACAGTCAACTGTAGAAAGGACAAGTTCACGCGCCATTAAGCATTGTTGTTCCCCTCAGAGAGGTCTTCCTGCCCTCTATTCCTCTCCCCTCCGTCTTAATCTCTCTTTCCCGATTCTCCTCCCCTCTCACTCTCGCCATTCACTCTCTCTCACCCTCATTGTTCTCTCTCATTCTCACTGTTCACTGTCTCTCATTCTCGCAGTTCACTGTCTCTCATTCTCGCAATTCACTGTCTCTCTTTCTCGCAGTTCACTGTCTCTCTTTCTCGCAGTTCACTGTCTCTCTTTCTCGCAGTTCACTGTCTCTCTTTCTTGCTGTTCCCCCCTCTCTCGCCCAATGCTCTCTCCCTTACTCACGCCATTCCCCGTTGCTTCCCCTTTCTTTCTTTCTCGCTGTCCTTTCTCACTTTCCCTTGCATCCGCTGTCTTTTCCTTCCTTCACCCTCGGAGATGATCCCGCCCCCTATGRTCGAGAGAATCGGGGGCAGYTGCGATTCAGAGATGCRGGGGTAAGAACAATTTTGAGCCAAACAAACTAATAGCTCTGCAGTTGCACGTGAMAAGGYTGYGGTGGCTCGRCAAAAAAAAGATCCGAGATTGATATAACTTCGAGCCAGATGTCCAAATGAGATCAAAGTTGCTCGTCAGATACGGGGACCAAGGATGAGACAATTTTGAGCGAAACGAGCAAACAAGACTRCAGTTGCTCATCAGGTAAAGAGAGGGTTCARCTTTCGTTTCSCCTSTCTGTCAATGAATAGCGGTCAAATGTAGGGAACGACAACCTACACACGCTATCTTTTAGAKCTTCRGTTTCGGTTTCACCTGTCRGTTCTCRCCCGCTGTTACCAGTCAAGTCGAGCAGTGATTGGGGRCATACGTCKCTAGTCTTTATCACGGAAACCCAACCTTGGCTCCCCCTTCTCGCCCTTGACCGATGTCGACCATCTCTTCGTTGCTGCCTTCTTCCCGTTCGATTCCGACGTGGTCCYGAATAACTGTCCGTCCTTCACTCGGTTTCGCCCCTCGTGTTAGTTCTCGACGGTTTCCCAACCTTTAGCCGCGCGGGCAGCSTTCCCTTCCCGTCTCTTCAGCTCTTYGTCTGCCTCCCCGATGATTTCCTTTCACTCGCCCCGCGGTCTTACGCATGGTTTGCTTGGTCGTTACGCGCGCCAAGGGCTCTCACCTACATGTTTCGTCCCTTCCGCCTAGTCGGGCCAATAGGCATGTCTCGCACCCTGCTGTACCCCCACCAAGAGCTCCTTCTCCTCGCTTACCCATGCTCCCCGCACAGTTCTGTCTTTCTAGCTAGCGTGCGCTAGCAGCTCCCTCGCTCGGCACTAATGGGAGTCACACCTCGGGCTGGAAGTCATGCCCTGTGTTCCTTCCTTTCAGCCCTTTTCCAGCTCATCCCGCCATGGCTAACGCAACTCACCTTCTCACACTCTCTGTGCCTGCTCACTCTAAATGCTTGCGGCATCTCCATCTCAGTGAACTTTCACTACCACTCGCTCGCACTGTCAGGCTCACGCGTTCSTTGTCTGGGAAGGGATTYGCRCSCAYGCTGCGTTCTTACGCCGTACTCTWACCCGTGGCCCATCGGCAGGGTCATCCACTTACTGTAGTTGTGAGAGGCACCCCGGTAGCTCGCGCACCGAGCTCCCTTGTTCGGTCCTCTCCCTACTGCGAGTGTCTCTGACGCCGGCGCCCCGTCACATACGAGAAGCGGTCAGCTCGTACGTCGTCCCATTATCATCTCACCTTGTCATCTCACGTTCCACGCGCGAAGGCTGCTTGCGCCGTGCACGCCTCTCACTCCCGTGTCCGATTCTCTCCCAACAGACTTTCGCTAGTATCAACTGCGTACTCCCTGCTCGCCCGCACCTTCCGTCCCTCAACTGCCCCCGCCTGCATACCGCTACGAAGTGCGCCGGGTACACCGTGCATGCACACCTCTGCCACCGCCCGTATCCCCTATGTAGCCTTCAGTCCGCCCGGCTCATGCTGTTCTCCAGACATGTGCGACGTGGCTGAGTGTTCTCCTCCGTCTGCCCCAACCGCCTGGAGACCCAGTAGGCTGTACACTCGCGATATTAACCGAGCCCGTATCTCCCAGCGATTCCGGCCCAGTACATGGGGGCTCAGTCTCCTGATAATTGTATCCTTGGCCTCTGTGTCAGCATTCTCCCTCCTGGTACCTCCACACGGCCCCGCAACGTACGTCTGCGGATCGTGGGCTCAGTGGCAAAAAAGGCTGGTTAGCACAACTCGACGGGGGCCTGAATCATTGAGCTGGGTACTGCAGCAGTGGTGTCCTGCTGAGTGTTTCAAATGCCCGCTCCAGGTTAGCAGTCCCTAGGCATGGCCGTTATAGTCAAGTCAATCAGGTGATCCCTTGTCATAGCAGGACCAACCCGGTCGTGGGGTGGCGGCTTGGTCTCCCCCCCCCTTCAAGCCCGGCCAGATCCAGGCATACCCAGGTTGTTCCAGACAGAATTTAGTACCGTCCCAAAATGTCCACTTCCGACTGGATTAGGGGCCTATACCTATGTTCCAAAAAAAAGAAATTTTGCGATCAACCACGACCTTTGTTCTTCACCAGACTTGACATAACCATTTCGAAATTTCCCAGTCGCCGGCGTTGTCAATAGCCGGACCAAAGCGAGAGTAATACTTGTTGACACCGCGGCAATTTCTGGCCCGAGACCACGCAGATGCTTGTGACATTTCAACGTCGTACCAATGCAGGGTCTGGAGCGTGCCGATGCAGACCCAAGACCAAGCCTGAGAATGATGCCGCGGCGTGTACCACGCCAATGCCGAGCCAATACCATACCTGAAACATGTCGAACACGGCAAGATGCAACAACGCGGTAATAGTACCGATCCTGAAGTAAATCGCCGCAATGATCCTGGACCTGAGAATAAGCTGCCACAATGGTACCGAACCTGGAATAAACTGCCGCCAAGGTTTTGAATCTGAAATGAACTACCGCAGTCGTCCCAAACCTGAAAATAAATCACCGTAGAGGTTCCGAACCTGAAATAAATCGTCACAGTGGTCCCGGTCCTGAAATGTATGGACGGGATCAGCGTGGGCTTCGCGACCAGCTGCGGGAAGTAGAAGGCTTCGTAGTGGCTACGATGATCGTCTCCCGCCATGCGCATCAACCACATGCAGGCAGCCAACAACAGCCTGAAGCAATCCGCGATCCTCAACAGACGATCGTGCGATATGAACCCGCCGTCGACGCTGCCAACCATTTGCACGGCGGCGCGAAATGCATGCGCGACGCACACGACGGTCGACTCCTGGTACGCAGCCATGTCGTCGTCCGCCGGCCTCTCGTCGATGTTCACCCCCGCAAACCACAGTGGCAAGTCCATATTGAGGTCGATCGTGTGCGCGCAAACGGGCGCGCTCACCATGTTGCTCCACTCCTCGTCGTACCACAGAACTCAAGCAAGGTCCGTCGCCACCGACTCCAACGCGTACTGGAAAGCGAGATTGTATCCGAGGGGGCGGTTCCCTGACTTGAACACCCACTCATGCAAGACGCGCAAAACTATGTTCTCTGCAGGCCCCCCCGCGGCTGATCGCTTGCTGTAGTTGAGCGGGATCAGCAATCCTCGTGAGGGTCGTCGCGGATTTCGGCATGACGACGCTCCTGGACACGATGGGCGCTTGCACCCCGCTGTCGATGGCCTCGAAGTGCTCCCGCATTCAGTGGACGATGTCGTAGAGCCGGCGCCCCTCCCTTGTTGTCCAGAACGCTTTGTCGTCGACCCACAGGCGGGCACGGTCGGCAAGATCTCTCGCCAACCCTCCCCTCCGCTCCCGGCTTAAAAGGCGGTCGTCGTCCTCTCTTTCGCCCTTATTCTCGCCACGCGCAACCTCCCGCTCCACAACAGGAACCTCCTCTCTCGCCCCCGCCACGACAGCGACATTGCCCGAGGACCCCTCGCCTGCACCAGCGCTCGCCACGCGCGCTTCTTGCTGGGCCACCTCGCCTCCCCCGCGCTCGGTAGACCSTCCATCTGCAGCCGTGTTGCGTGGTCGCGGCTGTGACGGCGTGGACGGCATGGCGCCTTGAGGTGGCCTTTCTTCATGCGCGGCGTGTATCCTTACTCCCGTCGCCGTGGCACCTTGCATTGCTTGTACAGACCCTTCCACGCTTGCACGGGCGCACATCCATACAACACCAGGGGCCGATGTGAATTTCCTCCAGAGCATTGCCCCCACCAACACCCCCAACCCCCCCCCCCCCCCCTTGTTTGCTACGACACCCGCCGCGCAATCGTAGACTGGCATGACCCACTCAACACGTGCCCCTCTCGCCAGGGACACCGCAAATGCCGCGCAGAGCACTGCCATGTTTGAAGAAACGCAGAAAAAAATATATATATATTTATCACAAAAACACAACAAAAGGAACAATTCTAAAAATAAGGTAGTGCAAAGCTTTTGCCTTCGACACCCACCCACCCACCCACCCGGCCGCCCCCACACACACACACACACACACACACACACACACACACACACACACATACACACATATACACTCTCGCTCTATCTGCGGATGGACATGAAAGTGCGCACCACTCATGATCTCTCGCGGATGGCTTTTGCTATCTCCAACAGGGCGTTGCACATCATTTTATTCGCCTCATCCGCCGCTGCATAGTGTTTCCTCTGCACTTCCACCTCGCTCTCCAGGATTTCGTACTACCGCGACATCACAGAGCACTGCCGCTTGCTGGCGCTGTCCATTGTGCTCGCCATGAGCGCACCGTGCTTCTCCATGACATCGGCGACGGCTTCAAAGGTTTGTTGCCGCATGTTCTTCCTCTTCCCATAACCGCCGCCGCTTCCCGCGCTGAACGACGAGTCTTTCGTCGATTCCTGTTCCTCGTCTGTCGTCTCCCCTCCACCATCGGCGCCCATGGTGCCCCCATCCCCCCCCGCGCCTGCGGGCATTTGAACCCCCCCCGCCGCCCCAGTGTCCGCCAAATTTGCCGGGTGGATCGTGCGATCCCCCTTCGTCATGGCCACCATTTCGTCGTACTCGCTCCGGTCCATGACGAAGCTGAAGCCCTCCGATCGCCTCTCCCTCAAAGCAAGCCTGAAGTAGTCCTTCCCGCCGGAGAGGTTCTGAAACTTGTGCACCTTCTTGAATTGCTGCATCAAGTTGTCCCATTTCCTCCCGCAGTCGACGGCATCCCTCGTCACTCCCATCGCCTGCAACCTCACCCGCACGTCCTCCCACTTCCACACAGCCGTTTTCATGTGGGTGAAACTAGTCCCCAGGCCGGCGATATAGAGATCTTGATCCCTTTTCGCCCTCACGAGCGCGGCCGTATCTCCCACAGACCAGAAATTCCGGCCGCCCTCGCCATCGTCATCCATGTTCTTCATCTGTCTCGGTTTCATGGCGGGGCCCTTCTTCGCACCGGATCCGCCTCTTGTCGCCCTCCTCCCAAGCGGCCTGATGTCTGGTAAATCGTCAGACTTGCAACCGTCCTCGCCGTCCACGTCGCCACACCCCTGCCCCTCATCAACAGCCGCGTCTTCCACTTCGTCGACGTGCAGCCGTTGCACCCCTCTGGTGATCGTCTCCATTTCACCTCGATGCAACTCCTGCCTGCATTCTGCCCATACCTGCCTGCCGTTGCGTTGCACGTCCGGAAATTTCCCAATCAAATCCTCCGTCGGCTGTCGCCCTCGAGTAGCGCCGTGTCCGCTTCGCGTAGCAAGCGACAAGCGCATCCAGTCCGGTCGTTTACGCGCACCGAATCCTCCACCGACGCTCGGCGACGAGTTATTACGATCACCTCCACCGTCGTGAACCGATTGAGGCAGATTGCCGTCTCGTGGGCCTCAGACATCGCCTTGCGTGTTTTCCGCACAATCCCCACCCTGTGCGTTGCGGCTGCTCCGCTACTGCTCGACAGATGAAAGCTCAGATGGACCGCTGCATCGCCGTCGTCATCGCACAACCCCTCGTTCAGAAGTGACGTGTAAGACCACGGCGTCTCCACCCCCCTGCCGCCGCACGATTGCGTCGCCACCCAGTCCTGGGTAGAACCGCTTCCCAACGGCAAAGTAGGCGACCTGGCTTCCCCCCCCTCGTCATCCGACGACGACAGAGGAATCTCGTGAGAAGGGAAGTGCGCATACAACCTCGGGTCGTACGGCTGCTTCGCCACCGACCCCGTACTGCGTTGGCGATTGATAGATCCGCCGGATGTGCCTGCCGGTCTGCCGTTCGGCAGTCGTCTAGCCATCCTGTCGGCCTTCCTAGGCGATCTCCTTCTGCGAGACGCGACCGGGACGAGGCCGACGAGACACATGTGGTACAATACAATGGCGAGAAGCACTCCGAACTTGACCAAACCCGAAATCCAATACCGGACTGCTGTGCCAAACGGATGCCGAACCCGTACAACCGTGCCATGATAATTACGTACCTCTCCCGAATCTGATATAGAATGCTGCAACGTTTCCGGGCCTGAAACAAGCTGCCGCCAAGGTTTCAAACCTGGAATAACTGTCGTGGTGGCCCCGGTCCTGAGAATAAATCACCGGGCCCATACCGAGCCTGGAGCACGTCAGACACCGCAGGACGTAGCCACTCCGTAACAACCCTCGTATCCGTACCGAACCAAACACCATACTGTCGACCCAAGATAGCACCGCCCCAGGCTGTCCATGTGACTCCCGCTCTCAGAACATCTTGACTGCGGTAATGTTAGTAATCAAGCAAACCAAGGAAAGCGACGCAGGGAACCTCGACCATCGGCAGTAGTGAAAAACTGTTAAAATCCGAGGAAAATGATCGATCTGGGGTCAGAGCTGAAGGCGGGTAATCGAGGTGAAATTTGGCCAATCTCCCAATAGTCATGGGTTCCCGTCCCTTTCATCGTTTTTAATCATTCTCTCCTTTTCTGAATTCTATTGTCGGAAATAGTAAATTAACCGTAAGCTCCTCAATATTAAGTTTCGAGAAGGTTTAAATAAATGGTCGAATCCCTTTTGTTTCTTTTCTCTTTCACCATTTTTAATCTTTTTCTATGATTTTAATTCCATTGCCGGGAACATAAAATAACAAGGGTATTCCCCCTAGAATTAAATGTCGTGAAAAACAAAGACATTAAGGGATATTACATTTTTCCCTTCTCCCCTACTGGTCCTTATCCCTTTTCCCCATCTTTAATGATGGTACTGAAATAAACAAAAATTTGAGGCCTCATTTCGGCCCCGGCCGTATGCTGCAAAAACRTTACGGCGAGGTCTGTTCCCACGATGCCTCTCCGTGGCAGGCCGATCCGGGTCCAACCCTCTAAACGGCCGGAAATTACGGTCTCTTAGTTACGCCGAGTGTTCCCACCCATCTCGCTATCTCTGAGGGTTACTCTAAGGTTCAGTGTGCCCAGAATCAGGGGTACCTTGAGTTCCCCTAATTTCTGCCRCCCGGTCAAACCAGAGTACCGTCAAAACACGGACTTGCCTTCGAGCCTAAGTCCCAAAACCGTAGATTTCAGGTGGCGCACTGCTTGTGGCCGCCTGACAACGGTATCACGATGCACCCAAACAACCCCTCACCACTCTCCGACCCGAGAGAGTAGCATCCATCCCTTGTCAACTCTCCCGCAGGAAAGGCACTCGTCCCCACCCAAATCCGTCCAGACGATCATCCCTAGCTGATATGACCAACAGTATATATAGACATGATGAGTGAGCTTAGTATGCTCACTCGGGACCTCCAAGTTACAATATCAGAGCTCTACCCACTGAGCTATTGAGGTCATTAGTCTGTAAGGGCGCTATGCCAGGCTCGGGCCAAGTACGTGGGGTGCAACCTACACCAACCAATTGTGCTCGGGGGAAATTGTAGGCCTACAAAGTAGAGCCCGCAACCTCCGCGTTGCAACACCGGAGCTCTACCACTGAGATACCAGGTACTTGCATTACCAACTGACCGTCTCCAAGGTAAGACGCCAAGCATGCCACAGGCACCATCGTGGCAGACCTCCTGAGTGCCGCTTGAACGGTTTACCAACTGAGCTACACTCAGTTGGTGGTACTACCGTAGGGGCCTCGCCACACCACTTTCGAAACGAAACGAGACGAGAGTGCATCTTCCTCAGAAGAAGGACAGGTGCATGCGTTACTACTCATAGTAAGGATTGTATCTCGCCACTCTCTGCACTCGGCATGCACTCGGAACTTTTTTTTTTTTTTTTTTTTACGCGGTACTTTTTGCGTTTCGACAGTGGTGTGGCGAGGCCCCTACGCTGGATGATGACTCCATGAGGAGGTGGTCGGCAGGGTCGGTCGGGACGACCTTTCGCCACGCAGAGGTCCACTGAGCTCTCTCCACTCTCCAGAGGGATGTGAGCAAGGGAAGGTCCACTGAGCTCTCTCCAGAGGAGTGTGAGGAATGTTCTGACGAAAAGTATTAAATTTTGCCACTCTGCCCTGATGTATTGGAGTGTGAGGAATGTTCTGACGTGTACACTCCTTCCTGTTCGTCCCCGCTCTCTCGTAGATTCTCGCCTGATGTGTTGATGAGTAGTACCGTTTCGCCACACCATCGTCGTTAGCGGTAGTTGAGAGTGCTTCACCTGAAAGTCGAAGCTCCCCCACAGAACTGTGGCCCCTCGCAAGGCGTCTCTCTCTCTCTCTCTCTCTCTCTCTCTCTCTCTCTCTCTGTGTGCAAGTCGAAGTTGCAAGGGTTCAGAGCCCTCCGTGGCAGAACGGTGCCCCCTCGTCAGGCATCTCTCTCTCTCTCTCTCTCTCTCTCTCTCTCTCTCTCTCTCTCTCTCTCTCTCTCTCTCTGTGCGAAGGCCGTAATACGCGATCCAGTGGAAAGAGAGGGCGGTCGTTAGTGTCTTCTTTCCGTGGTGTTTCTCGTGACGAGGTAATTAGGGAGGGAGAAAGGAGAGAAGGGAGGCAGAAGGGAAGGGGGGGGAGGAGAGGGGAGCAGGGAGGGAAGTCGGGAATGTGGGATCGGGGTGATGTCCATCCAAAGAAGAGGAGTGCGAACGTTAGAGGACGAGGGAGGGATGCGATCATAGCTAATTACACTTGACTGACGTCAACGACGCGTGCGAAGGGGGAAGAGGAGCAGAAGGAGGAGGGCGGCGTAGAAGGCCCCAAGAGAGACAAGAAGAAGAAGAAGAAGAAGAAGAAGAAGAAGGAGAGAATGGGGAGAGAAGAAGGTAAAGGGGCGGGGGGGAGGGGATTGTCGAGTGGAACGGCGTTGATTCATAAAGCTCTGATGAGCTATTTTTATGTGGCGGTCTGGATTTCGTTGAGTTTTGCCGTTATTGTTTATAATAAATGGATCCTGAGCAGCAAATTTTACAATTTTCCTTATCCGTTAACCCTAATTTTGGTCCACATGGCATTCTGTTCCGTCCTCGCCTTTCTCATAGTCCGGGTTTTCAAGTGGGTCGAGCCGATCGGCTTGTCGAGAGAAGCATACACGACCTCGGTATTGCCGATCGGCGCCTTGTATGCTCTCTCCCTCTGGTTCTCCAATTCCGCTTACATTTATCTTTCTGTCTCGTTCATTCAGATGCTGAAAGCCTTAATGCCTGTTGCCGTCTATTCCCTCGGCGTAGCGATGGGAAAGGAGGGGTTCTCATCGGAAGTGATGCTGACCGTGATTACGGTGTCAGAAGGGGTTGCCATAGCTGCGATGGGAGAGGTGACCCTTGTGGTCATAGGACTCGTAGTGCAGCTCGCCGCCATCGCTTGTGAGGCCACAAGGTTGGTTCTTGTAGAGTTCCTTCTGACGAAGAAAGGCTACTCCATGAATCCGATTACTACCTTGTATTACGTCGCTCCGTGTTCGTTAGGCTTCGTCCTGATTCCATGGCTCTTTGTCGAATTGCCTACGTTGTTGAGGATGTCGTCGTGGTCTCCCGACTACTTCATCTTCACATCCAATGCCGCTGTTGCCTTCGCTCTCAATCTCGCTGTGTTTCTGCTGATTGGAAAGACGTCAGCTCTTACGATGAACATAGCCGGTGTGGTGAAGGACTGGATGCTAATCTATTTCTCATGGAATCAGTTCCACGATCCTGTGACGCGTGTCAACATCGTCGGCTATGGCATCGCGTTCATGGGGGTCTGTTACTACAACAGACTCAAGCTGGAGAAGATGAGGGAGGAGGAGACAACGGAGGCGAGACCTGCTACGAGATCGGGATCGGGATCGGGGGACGTGGAAAGAGGAGGCCTTTTGCTTACTACTAGGGCCAACTCCGCCGAGGAGGAAGATTTGATTGCTTCCAAAAATTACCAAGCGAATTGCGCGGAAGAAGTATCGCCGGGCCGCAGAAGTAAAGGTATTATGACCGGCGCGACAACGAGCGAGAACGCCATGAGGAAAGTCCAAAGCGTAGAGTAATGCCGTGCCGCCGTTCGTCTTTTCGCCTTTCGACCTCAATCGACAGGATCGGTGGCGGTATATACCCGTCTGAGACTTTCCTGCACTGTCGGCCTGTCTTCTGCGATCTTGTCCGTCGGTGCGTGCGTGCGTCCGGGGCACTCCCTGTGGGTGTGTGCGTGATCGTGCATGCGTGTGTGTGTGTGTTTGGGTGCACACACACAAACACACACACACACACACACACACACACACACACACACAGAGAGAGAGAGAGAGAGAGAGAGAGAGAGAGAGAGAGAGAGAGAG
>BFEA01000834.1:70855-91668 GCA_003427395.1 Chara braunii | reverse complement strand
GGGGCGGACAAAACAGTGATGACCACGTGTCTTCATCTGCTGTCACGATGTCTGATACCCGTTTCACGCGAATATAACGCCCGCTCAACATCGCTGCATCTGGACTGAATGTGACCCCAAATACAGCAGGTATACTGACCGGGGGTTCTACAGGGGTGAAGACGGTAGTAGACTCAGGAATTGGAGAGTAGGAGCCCAGATAGTAAGAGTGCAGCTGTGATTGAAAAAACCCTAATTTTCCAGAGAGGGTGACAATTGTCTGCCTACTAGACGAATTTCCGGATTCGCTGCGTCTGGACTGAATGTGACCCCAAATACAGCAGGTATACTGACCGGGGTTTCTACTAGGATGAAGACGGTAGTAGACTCAGGAATTGGAGAATAGAAGAGGTCGAGAGAGGGGGGAGGGATTGTCCGATGGACCACGGAGCAGATATTAGATTGATCAGAAGAGGTACGACAGTTGATCTATTTTTAGCCAAGAGGTCGAGAAAGGTACTGTTACGATGATTGTGGCCAAGTTCTTTTCCTGTGTTTACGTTTTTTTTTTTTAATGGGCGGATGGACTACGGTTCAGATATTCAACTAAAAATATTCAACTGATCAGTACAGATACTGCACTTCATCTTTTTTTTAGCGCACTCTATCTTTTTTTTAAGCCCAAAGGTCGAGAAAGGTATTTGTACGATGATTATGGCCAAGTTCTTTTCGTGTATTTAACTTTTATGATTCATTCATCAATATTTACCCGGGGCGTGGTCCCACTAGCAAAGAGTATCGCGGATCAAATGCCTGAATCTGGACGAGTGTATGGAGATGTGCAGGAAATAGAGATTGAACTGCTTTTCTGCATCTCTGCTTAAGACACATCCAGATTCACGAGCTCGATCCTATCCTTTTTGCTACCGTCTTCACCCGAATAGAACGCCCGGTCATTATAGCTGTATTTGGCACAACTTTCGGTCCAGATACAGCGATAATGACCAGGCGTTCTATTCGGGTGAGGACGGTAGTGGGACCTCGGCTCCGACTGTCAGTCTTCTATACGTTGGATTTTATTTTTTCTTCACAAAATACGATTTATTTTTTTTTTCCGGGGAATTGGTTATTGTTTTTGAAAACATTGATGTCAAAAACGGAAAAAATAAATAATTTAAAATAAATAAATAAAATTAAGGCCGGGGACCTCACAATTCAACCCAGTTATTTTTTAGAGCATTACTTAGCTTCGCTCGAGAGCTTGTCAGTTCTCTATGCTGGATTTATCGCACACGTGACCGGCCGTTCATTTGGTGTTTTTTTTGTGAACGGCCGTTCATGGTGAACGGGCCGACCACTAAAGAGTGTTTTTTTTTTTTTTTTTTTTTTTTTTTTTTAGCTCCCCCGGGGGGTAGTGCGCCGCGCCACGCTTCGCCGCAGTGCGCACTGCATTTTATTTTTATTATTATTATTATTATTATTATTATTTTTAATTTTAATGTACAAATGTTATCAGGCACGGTGGATGCCAATTATGCGCGTCGCTGGACTGCTCTCCACATGCACAAAAGACAAAAAATATGGCGGTGTATCTTCCCGTGTTCTAGCGGAAGATTCATTCGCATTGTGCACATTTCGTGAGTAATGGAGCGAGGCCTTATGTCAATCGATGACGGTCGAGACCGATAGTGGGCTTCATCGTTNTTTTTTTTTTTTTTTTTTTTTTTTTTTTTAAATTGACCTTGTTTGGTATTAAAGGGACATGCTCCCTACTGTATGCATGCTCCCATCCTCACGGGAATGGAACCCCTGGTCATGAATTAGACTGTATTTGGACCAGTTTTCGTCCAGATGCGTCGATATCATCGTTATATCATCCCGGCTGTACGCTACCTGCGCTTGGTCATTACAGACTGTATTAAATTTTGGAAAAACTTAGAGAACGCCTGGTCATTAGTGACTGTATTCGGACCAACTTTCGACCAGATGCGGCGATATTATCGTTATGTTTATTCCTGATTGAATGCTACCGTCTTCACGGGAATAGATCGCCTGGTCCTTTGGGACATCCGTTAAAATTGGAACGATACAGAGAAGGAGAAGATTAGCATGGCCCCTGCGCAAGGATGACACGCATTAATCGAGAAATGGTGCGAATTTTTAAAAATGAGGAGCAGGAGAAGGAGGAAGAAGCAAAAGAAGAAGAAGTTATGGATATGGAGGGGGAAAAAAAAAAAGGAAAAAAAAAGGAAAAAAAAAAGGAATAGATTGCCTGGGTTATTATAGACTGTTTTTGGGCCAACTTGCGTCCAGATGCGGCGATATCATCGTTGTATCTTCCGGATTGAATGCTACCGTCTTCATCGGAATAGAACGCCTGGCCATTACAGTCTGTATTTGGTCAAATTTTCAGTCCAGATGCGGCGATATCATTGTTATATGATCCTCCCGATTGAATGCTCTACCCTCATCATCCGGAACAGAACGCGCCTGGTCATTTATATTCTGTATTTGAGCCAGCTTTCGTCCAGATGCGGCCAGGATATGTCATCGTGATTGAATGCTACCATCTTCAATGGAATAGAACGCCTGGTCTCAATAGACTGTATTTGGACCGATTCTCGTCCAGATGCGGCCATCTCATCCTTATATCATGCCGATGGAATGCTGCCGTCTTCACTGGAATAGAACGTCTGGTCATTATAGCGCCTGTATTTGGGGCAACTTTCAGTCCAGATGCGGCCAGAATGAGCAGGTGGTATTTTCGGGTGAAATGGGTCGACATCTCTCGAAGATCACAGGTCTACTGCCGTCTCAAACCCAAATGCGGCCCGGTAATTATCACTGTACCTAGACTGAAATTTGCGTCAAATACAGCTATGATGAACGGGCGTTCTATTCGGGTAACTTGGTAGTCGTTGCCTTCCACACTCTCTCTGCTTCGGACTACCATCTTCACCCGAATAGAACGCGCCGCCATTAGTATGTCTGTATCTGGAATGAAAATTGGACCAAGTCCGGCTGATGACCGCGAGTTCTACTCGGCTGAAAACGGTAGGGGTAGTCTTTACCTCTCAACGGTTTATGCTTGTCCTCTCGCCACCTTTTTTTTAAATTATTATTATTATTATTATTTTGTGTATTGTTAAACGTCATCCACTCGATATTTTGTTTACGACTGACGTTTTTTTTTTTTTTTTTTCATTTCGTTAAATTTGACAAAGTTTTTTGGCGTGACGAAATAGCGTTTTAATTTCTGTATCAACTCGGTACTTAGGGCCTCGCCGCACCACTCGCCAATTGGCAACATCTTGAATGAATCAAGACATCTTTTTCGTCCTGATGCATTCAGAATTTCGCCATTTGAAGAGTGATGCGGCGAGCCGCTTACTCTTCGGTAATCAGCCTAGAGAATCTTTCGCTTTTCCTTTTCTTTTTTCTTTTTTTTTTTAATTATGCTAATCTTCTCTCTGTATCGTTCCAATTTAACGGATGAAGGACATTTTTCTTTTTGTGCGAGTCTCAGAGCACTCTCAAAAATTTGCAACCAAAAAAAAAAAAAAAAAAAAAAAAATCCAACGATGCTGCTCTGCGTTGGGGTTAATATCACTTTGAGGGCATACTCACACAAGGAAATTTGCTGGATGTATAGGGCCATTTTTCCGACCCGGCGTGGCTGCATCTGACCGTAATTACGACCCCAGAGTTGTGGAGTTGCACTGAGAGATCTTCGAGAGAGAGAGCGAAGCGAATGTTTATCAAAAATTATCAGCAATGCTCCCCTGACTCGAACTTGCGGTTAATATGGTTTTGCCTGGTAGAGAGAGAGAGAGAGAGAGAGAGAGAGAGAGAGAGAGAGAGAAGGGAATGTTTATCAAACTTTGACAGAAATGCTCCTCTTTTCATTTTTCCTCTAATCATCTATCGGGATGTGCTATTGGGAGTGATATGAGCTTCGCCCAATACCACCCCTCTTCACATGGCTCCGATCTATTGGTCGAGAGTTACACCTGCTGGAGGTGAATTGTCTGCACCGAGTCCTGAAGCCGTCCAGGTACGTTCTGATAACGTCAATAGTGGAATAATTTCACTGATAAGCACCCGGAATGGTAGCAGCCCAAGGCTCCTCTGACTGGGGCTAATATGACTTTGCATGGTGTGTGTGTGTGTGTGAGAGAGAGAGAGAGAGAGAGAGAGAGAGAGAGAGAGAGAGAGAGAGAGAGAGATGGCAGCCTGTTCAGACTGGCACACTCTTCTCACCATTTTGTTTTTTTGTTTTTATTCTGGCCCTCACCAATTTCCGAACTGGTTTTCATTCCTGACCCATAAAAAAAACAGCCAGGAATGAAAATCCCTCCGTAGATGAGAAAGAACTCAAAAAAAAAAAAAAAAAAAAAAAAAAAAGAATACCTAGCACAGTTGATGGCCAATGAGAGGGTGAGAAAGATCTACCGTCCTAGGATTTGCAGGGCAGCAGTTAATCCCCGGGGTTTTCCCCTGGGCAATCAATGCTGGTGGAAGTCAGACTCTCGCAGCCCTTCGTTCCAAAGTCTTCCCATAACTTTATCTACGTACTTTGTGAATGGGACGCTGGACCCGGTTTCCAGCAGGTGCTGCTCCCCACCAATAGATGGAGGTTTTCGTTTAGAAAAAAAAAAAAAAAAAGAGGACGGTCGGATCCTTTTGCTATCTGCGGCTGAAAAGAGTGTCACACACACGAAGGTCCTCGTTCCTTTACTTTTCTGACCGCTACCTTCTTCCCCCGAATACAACGTAGGGTCATTATAGCTGTATTTAGACTGAAAGATGCCCCAAATACAGCTATAATGACCTTACGTTGTATTCGGGGGAAGAAGGTAGTGGGACTTGGCCCTTGGTGTCCGACTTGGGTAGCTTGCATAAAGTACCCGGAAAATTGTCTGGGCAAAATTGCAAATTCTAAAAAAAAAATAAAAAATAAAAAAATTGCAAATTGTTTGTATACCCAGGACAGGAGGGAGGAGGGCCAAGGTTGGTAGCGCCAATTTGCAGTTATACCCAACTACCTTACCGGAATGCTAATTAGGCACATACCCAGGCAAATTATGGGCATACCCAATTCGGCCTGCTCGGGTCCTGGGCATAAGCATAATTTTGTGCTCCCTAACCATAATTTTGTGCTCGGGTAGGGGCATAAGTTGGCACACAGGAAAAGTTGGGTATTACCTGAAGTTGGACAGGGTCTGGGTATAAATCCAAGTTGGGCGCTCCACTGGGTATAGCTGGTATTCCCATCTTTAAGTGGGGTACAGATGCAATTTTCCCGCTTTTTTTTGGTGGCAAGCGGACCCACAAGGCCGAAACATTTCTTTCCTCCCAAGCCTTCAAGCCTTGTTAGGACCCCCTAAAAATGCGGTGTGACCTATGTTCCCGTTTTTCCCAAGGCTCAGAAAGGTAGTGGTGCTCACCTGGCCCCGAATAGAACGCCCGGTCATTATAGCCGTATTCGAAGCAACTTTCTGTCTAGATACAGCGATAATGACCGGGCATTATAGCCGTATTCGAAGCAACTTTCCGTCTAGATACAGGGATAATGACCGGGCGTTCTAGTGCCAGCCAGCCTGTAACTGGTACCAGTTCAAGGCTGGTACCCTAACTGGCTGTTTGAATATTTAGGAAGGGGACCAAAGGGGTGTTTGACTTTCTCTTATCAATATTCCAAGAAAAAGTAAAATCGTAAAATCGTAAAAAAAAAACAAAAAACATCGTGTTTTTTTTTTTTTTTTTTTTTTTTTTTTGTCTGAAAACACCCGAGCCGAAGCTAGGGGTGCTGGTAAGAGCAGGCACCGCTAGCACCGCCGGAGAGGCTCCATCTGTAGGTGGGGAGCCGCACCTGCTGGAAATCGGGTCCAGCTGACAAGCGCCAGGCAGATCCAAGGTGGGATTTGGTTTATGGTTCCTGCGATCCCGGGCCCAAAAAAAGAAGCTTAGCAGCACTATCTCTGAATGGGAAACCGGTGCTGTCCTGCTGGCTTAGGGTCTTGTTAGACACTCCTAAAAGAATCCTAAAATTTTTAGGACGAGTCCTAAAGGATTTTTAGGATTTCATGCGGCGTCGTTACATGCAATCCTAAAAATCATCTTTTAAGATTCGTCCTAAGAGGTCTCCCGCGGCCTGTTTTCATATGCGTATACGCAGCCGCGTCGCCAATGTCCATCCATTCCTGCCAATGTCCGTCCAATCCCCGCCAACGGGTACCGTTCGTGGCCGTTGCCCGCATAGACCCGCAGAAAACCTCTCCGATGTCCGACCACTGACCCGATGGACCGCTTCTGAAAACTATGAAAAAAATTCGGGAAGGTCTGTGGTAAAGGCGATTCCACACCCCTGGGACGTGGTCCCACTAGCAAAGAGGATCGGATGGAAGGCCTGAATCTGGAGTTGTTTGTAGAGAGGTGCAGGAAATTGAGATTGAACTGCTTTTCTGCATCTGTGCATAAAACACATCCAGATTCAGGCATTCGATCCGATCCTCTTTGCTAGTCGGACCTCTGCCCTGGTCACTCCGAGTGGCTCGTTTTTTGGTAAGTTAGTGGCTGATCCTAGAATAGGCGGCTGGTTCAAAAATCATGGCGGCGGTGTATCGGTCCATGTTCTAGCGAAAGATTCACTCTCGTTTTGCAAGTAATCTATATTCTTGTCTCAATCTATTTCATCTTTCTTGGTAGTACGCATCTATCTCATCCTCTCACTAGTCTATTTATAGTATGGGGGAACACCAACCAACCGGGATCTCTCCCCAGCCCATGGGGTAGGTTTGCACCACAGCTGCGGTGCGAGAGCAAGGCTGTACCAGTCCCTCATCATGGTGACGAGGGGTGGGCAGGCATTGCCGATGGGGAAATCAGCGGTGCTAGCGCCGAGCAATGGCCAGTCACTGCACCTCCCCCTACCCCCCTTCAACCCCACATGGTGGTGCCTAATGGCCAATATTGTCGTTGCATAGCAGCCAACAACTGTTCATCGCCATATGCCAGAAGAGGGAGGAGAGTTGTCGGAGAGTGACGAAATGGAAACAAGGAATCTTCTGGCCGTAATTGCAGTCAGATGCATTGAGGAAAGTGCTAGCATGAGTATGCCCTTGGAGCCTCCAGAGCGGGCCATAATTGCTGTCAGCTGCATTAAATTTTAGGAAAGTGCTGGCATGGGTTTTCTCTCAAAAAAGGGATATTCTTAGCCGAGGCCAGGTAATGGCCCCCGTATTTCAATTTGTTTTTCATATGATTCCACATGGGACGCTGGGCCCGGTTCCCAGCACGGGTTGCTCCACACAAATTGACTGGAGCTTGATGCATTAAATTTTGGGAAAGCACTGGCATGAGTATGCCCTTATAGCCTCGAGAGTGGGCCATAATTGTTGTCAGATGCATTAAATTATAGCCCCGAGTTTTCCACGTTGAATAAACTCAGACCACAAACTCTGAAGGAACCAACGTCCTAAATAGAAGGGCGGGTACCCAGCTGCTCTTCGATAACGAGTTTTCTGCGGATGGAGCTCCTGGCTCCTTCGGGCTTTCATGGATAACTAAAGGCATCCTGCAGGTCATAGATTGGAGCTTTTTGCCCCCCCCCCCCCAGGTCAAGGCGAGGAACTTCAAATCCACCTACATCCGTCACGTCACTAGTGCTTTGACAAATGTATCTGGCCAGGAAGTGAGGAACATGAAACAGGTCGTTTTCCTTTTTTGTTTTTTGTTGTGAGGTTCCTGTAGCGCCCTGCCAGCCAGGCAGGGCGGATTCCACGCTTCATTGAGTTCCAGACAAGTACTCTAGCATCCTGTATCGGTGCGCAATCACAGCATGCGGGATGTTTTTTTTTTTTTTTTTTTTCATCTGCTGTTCGTGGATAGACGAGGGCCCTGACTGAACTACTACGGAAAGGCAGCCCGAGTTTCAACTGCAATTGAAACTCGGGCCCTGACTAAAAAAACTGCTAAAACGCAGTTTCGAATGCAATTACAAACTGTTTTCGTGACTGCGCCGAAGTTACCCCAAGGATCAATCATTGCAGGTGATGCCGACTGCTACGTGGTTGATAGCTGAAGGATCAGAAATTTCTGATACGTGCAGAAGGCGCGGTTGGGGATCATGGGAGTCTGCCAAACATCTATGTCTGTTGTGCCCCTTGGGCAGACCAGCAGTGGGATTGGTGGTGCTCTCATTGGAAGAAGATAGCAGACCAGGACTTCATATGGTCGGACGACTGGATTCTTTACGGTCACCGTGCCACAACGAGGCCCATGAGCTTCTCGGGGGGTTGGGGTTATTATGTAGCCCTGCCAGGTGTGTCGTGGGGTGATTATGGATACAATCTGGTCAGCCAGGAACACTAACTTAAAGGTTTTTCGTGAGGAAGACACAGTCTTTCATCAACAGATTTTTCAGGTGAAGGAGAACATTCGTCGAGCTATTCGGGCAGACTGGTTTAGCTGTCAAAAAGCCAAAGGGAATGGGACCAAGTGGTTCCGTAAAACTTGGGCGAGAGGGAACACATTGGCCAAAGTCACCAGTGAGGGCGGTTTATCTTTAGGCCCGTGGTTATTAGGGTGAGAGGCAGCGAGTGCGCTGGACTCCGGCTAGACATAGGGCCTGATGTAATCACGTTTAGTTTATAGGGGTCTGCTTTCCCGTCTCGGCCCGTGGCCCAGTTCCCGTTGGGTGAATGTCTGAGTAGCTTGGTGGCCAGGCTTTTTTTTTTTTTTTTTTTTTTTTTTTTTTGGCAACCCCCCCCCCCTGCAGTGCTAGTGTTGCTGACGAGATCAGACACCACTAGCACCCGGGGAGAGGCTCAATCTATTGGTGGGGAGCATCACCTGCTGGAAAACGGGTCCAGCGTCCCATTACACTGTTTACAGAACGAAGACAGAAAGAGTTCAGGATGAATACCAAAAGTTGTATAAAACCTGCCAGCATTGATTACTCTGGCTTCCAGAGGATGGACTGTGCAGGTGATTATGGGAGGGGAGGGGAGGAGACCTCTTCGCCCCAATACCAGGCGCGAGATATCTGCTTCTAAACAACTAGTTCCTCCCTCAGCATTTGAGTGACTCTCAATTCCACCAGCATTGATTACCCAGGAGAAAACCCGGGGATTTGGTGGCCAGGCTGATATTATAGAGTGTCTTAATTGCATTTGGTCACCTTTTTCTGTGCTTTCACCGTTTTTTTGGAGGAAGATTATTTCTGACCAGGGACGCTGGACCCGGTTTCCAGCACATGCCCAAGCTGGGTAATGGCCCCAGTTTCATTTCCGGGTTGTTTGTGAGGATTCCTGGCCTCCTKTTCACATTTGCTAAARAAAGTTTATTCCTTCAAAAAAAAAAAAAAAAAAAAAAAAAGGAGGCTGGGAAATCCTCCACCACAAACAGCCCGGGGAAGGGGAAAAAAAAAACACCGGGGACCATTACCCAGCTTTGGTGCAGGCCTTGGGACACTGGGTTCTAATAGCAGAATGGCCAAATCTGGACCGCTGCACTGACACATCAGCAAGGAAGATGAGCATTAGCGAACTTCAGCAATCAAACAGCATTATACATATGAGCCCAGATAGTCTTGACCTCGAACCACAGCAGACTGGCATCACGAGATACACCAAATAAGAACACACCAAGAGTTCAAAATTGACAATGCTGAAGTAGTCCCATCATCATCAACTACGAACCAGAGTTGATATCCTATTGGCGCTCGGCGCCCAGACTACAGGTGGCAGATCCTATCTAACCTATACTACAAAGCAGAATGATGACATCAACAGCGTTCCCGAAGTACGAGCATATGGCGACCAATGTCGCACGCTTCAGCACCAGGTAAGTCTCTCGTAACACTCACAACCCCGATCCACACCGCACACATGCCACTAGCACCCCAAGGACCACACTGCGCTTCGCCTAGCATACAGCAACGCAACTTGGCTATGGCTGCGTGCTCCCTCCTACTCGCCCGTGAGAGCGTGAGTGCCAGCCAGCCAGCGGATTGCGCAGCAGCGCTCACGCAGCATGCASCCAGCACCCGAATGCCGAATGAGGAGGCAGGCCCTTCCCTATATCGAAGTGGCCTGCCTGCGACCAGTCCAGGAAGCTTCCGGTAGGCCCCGGTAGGCACRGGCYCAGTCACRAAGRGAGCAGGCCTTGGGCCTGAAGTGGTTGCATGCGCCCAACTGCTTTCGGCCTGTGTTTGGCCCGGTACCCGTATCCAGCCCAGGGCCTGCTTCACATTCATTTACACAGGCGGCCCAGGGCCTGGATTCATTCAACCAACTGGCGCAACGCATCTGTCTGAATTTCCCCGTTGCGGGGTACCCTGAAGAATGAGGCCCGAAGGGCCTGTCGTACCTGCCTTCACTTAGGGCGGCCGACCTTGTTGCAGATAGGGCCCCGTAGGGGCTAAGCGGGCGTAGCCTCGCATTCCCTCCATATCTTCGTTAGTCCTCTTCGAAGATCAATCTGTAGCCATCTGGCGCTTTCCTTTCAGTACATCCTTCTCATAGCGGACAGCGATTTGAGGAGCGGTCTGCATCAGTTCCTCCCGAGTAAACCAGCGGTCCTCCTTCGGATCTGTATGATGTCTGAAGTGGACTCGGAACTGCAGCTTTGGCTTTGGAGGACGTCCCCTTCCTGGAGGCTTTTGAACAGGCATCTCCCTGTGGTCAACGATATCATCGATGTCGACTTCTCCATCCATGGTTGCGGGCAGCATGGATCGACGAGAGGGAAACTGATCAGTTTCCTCGAATGCAGCGAGCTTAGAGGTGTGAAAGACTGGGTAAGTTCTGAGATGACCAGGGATACRGATGACATATGAYGGACCATCAGGATCTGTCCCTACTACGTCTAAAACTTCCCAAGGTCCAAAGTACTGAGGCATGAGTTTGCGGGATATCTCGAACTCCTGTCCCAGTTCTGAAGATTGACCCAGACTCTGTCCCCTACCTGCGTACGGGAAAACACACTCTACATCATGGAGGTAGTCATTAACTACCATAYGYTGTTTGTTGGCACAGGTCGACTCCACAGGTCGACTCAGGCGCTGCACTTGCCCCTGTAAGCGCAGCCTCTCAACGCACGCGCGGCTCATAAAGTTTCTAGTCGAGCAAGTGTCGTAATAGGCCCCGGCCTTGCGGCCTCCTATGGTTCAACCGAACCGAACCTCCGGCAGGATAGGGTTAACCCAGTGCTCACAGGTCGATGACGAAAACACATGCTGTAGATGACCTCTTGTGGACGACCGTCTCTGGACCGCGCTGTTCGAATTCGGATGCATCCGAGTCACAACCGTTACCGACTCAGAAGGACAAGAAAACTCGAGTTCGGTTTCGTCCGGGCCGAAAGGGGGTGGTCCACACCGCTTTGGAGCTCGGATTCATCCGAACTACAACGGCGGACTTTACAATCCACTTGTCGACTTCGGATGACAACGTATTCATCTTCGTCTGCCGTATCAGCGTTCTAGGGCCTTCGTGCGAGGTGTTGCTTTTCCCGGTGCAGATGCCTATGCGACATCGGTTTTTCGACTGCGTCTGCTTCGGATGTATCCGATCTATCCCGCGGTCTTCGTTTTCGACCATTCATTCTCTTAAGGGCAGTGTGACGAGGATGGCTCAGGATGCCTCGGATTCATCTGCAACGTGCAGGCTTGTGGACCACTGTCGTCTGAACTATGACTTAACTTCGTTCTTTTGGGGTCCGGGTGACCGATAACAGAATACGTGCTGTGGATGGTGGTTGATGTTGGGACGTGCTGACTGTTCTGAGTACATGTGGGTTCATTTCATCCGTGTGTTTCAAGGAATGGCTTCGCACGGACGAGGCCGCTCCGCTGGTGGCTCCGCCCCGCATGGAGAGGAGCGTTGAGGGACGACGTCGTCGCCGGCAAGGGAAACGAGTTGGGGAGGTGGAGGTGAGGAGGAAGAACGACGTGCTCAAAACTTGTGGTGCGACTACAGGAAACGTGTCTGGTATTTGGACTGGGCGAGCCAGGACGGCTCCGACCCGTTGCAACCACCGTGCGGGCCGCTCTTGTTCGTCGTCGTTCGCGCCGACAGAACGCGTCTCGCAGGGTCCATCGTCCCGTGGGTCGACGATGGCGGATACAATTTCAAGTTTACGTTGAAGAAGCATTACAAAAGTAATGGTTCCGTCCACGGCATCACAAAGGGATGCAAGGTTGCCGGGAGGATGTTCGGCGGGTACGGTCGTCGTGCGATGGCTTTGCCTCACTTTGTCCCGCTGGCGCCGGGGCACGACGAGGCCGTTCACATCACAGGCTTCCTCGAGGTCTGGGCGAGATCTGGTACCTCTGTCAGTGCCGTGGATGTCGGACCTGGAACATTGATCAGTGGTCCTGTTGGGTTCACGGGAGGAGAGTGCTTTGAAAGGGGGATGGGAGGTCAGGGTGGCCTGCCAGCTACGCCTCCTGATCAAGAGGTGGGCATGTCAGACGACTCGGAGGACGACCATCCGCGTGCTCCTTTGAAACTGGGCTTGCATGTATCTCGCCGCCAAGGTTTGCTTGGGGAGTCGACGCCACATGGAGGCGGCGATGGCGAACGGTTGCGACAGGGCTCAGAATCGACGACTCCTCGTGGTCTGGTCGAAAGGATTGGTTCGTTCGTTCGTGGCATGCAGGTGGCCGAGGTTTCGCCTAGAGATCGCGCGGGTGGTCTGCAGGTTCGAGAGGTGCGTGGGTCAGATGAGACGACTCGCCGGGCCCGACCTTTGCCGGCGCAACTGCAGACGGAGTTGAGCCAGGAACGAGAAGCAAATGGGAATGTCGCCGGTGMGGAGGAGGTGTCCGAGCAGGGGCTGTTCCGTGAGAGATCGGCTGAAAAGACTCTGTCGGGAGGCAAACGCAGCTTGCCGGATAAGGAAGAGCGAGAGGGACTAGGTGCTCTGAAAAGGCAGAGAAAGTTAGGAGGGAGTGCTCGGACGCCAACAACACGAGAGGGCGGTTCCGTTGAGAAGAGGAAAAGGGTKGGAGGTGGGRATGAAACGCCAAAAGACTCGTCRACACGGCGAAGAGCCGGTGAGTCTTCCGGGAAACGGAGGAAATCATCGAGGGGGAAGAAAGCTGACGAGGGCGACAACGGGAAGGGGGATGACGACGTGGAGATTAACCTCAACGCCTTTAACCTCGACAATGCGTTCTTCCTCGAGATGCAGACAGGGGTGCAGAAGGACGTCGTGTTGCACATCCATCCCGAAAGAACATTAGCTATTCCAGACTGGGAAGACGCGTACACCTACCGATCCTTGGACGAGTTCCTCGTTGATACCATCGCGTCGGCTATGATCGACTGCTACGAACGTAAAGACATGAGATACACGAAGCCCATTTTCGTTCTCGCTCCGATCGTCGCGCCTCCAGAGAACGGCGAGCCTGCTGYGMGCGTGCTGCCTGYTGACTTCRACARCTCRCACCCGGAGARATACTGGTATTATCCTGTGTGTGGACAGCATAACGCGAGGGCGGCGATGATGGTGAAAGACCATCCCATGTTTGATTACTACAACTTCTGTAAATGGCCGTTCAGACCGATCTACTTCCCTGACGACGAGTTCGACGGCTACGCCCATGCCAGCTACGAAGACAACATGAAAGACAACAAGAATCCACCGCGCTTGCAGGCTTTGTCTATGCGGGACATTCGCAATATGTGGAAAATTAAGGGCAAACCGCGTGTGGTGCTCGGCAATGCATCGAAGAAACAGGACGAGGTGCGGAAGTGGGTGCGGTTCATGGTGTTGGCAATGAAGAAGACACCGTACACGCCTATCTGGAACCTGTCAACGAAAGCAAAGAAAAGAAAGGAATGGGCTGAGAAACCTCGATACTACCTCCCGCTGGCCATGGCAGATGACTCCGTCTTCCCTTTGGGGTTGAAGTTCTTTGAGGAGTGGTCGAAAGGGAAACTCCTTGCTTCCGACGGCCGGTGTTGGACTGAAAAGCCGCCCACCCATGAGGAGGTAGCCAAGCCAGGACTCTCCACTGTGACTGACAGCCAGGGGCTGAAGAAACACGTCTGGTACTTGAAGGTGGACGACCCGTCATTGAAAAAGGGCAGGGGGAAGCCAAAGAAAGGCGCGGAGGAGAAAACTTTCTACGTCCAAGTTCCTGAGCCGGATGTCCACTGCTGGAAGGAATTGGTGGACCTGACGGACCGCGAGAAGAAAAGGTTGTTGAACGGCGTCTTGAACCTTAACGTCGTGTGGGTTCAAATGAGTAGCAAGAAGTTGGCCGAGCAGGGGAAGTTCAGTGTCAAGGAGATGGTCGACATAATAAAAATGGACCGGATTATGTTGAGGCTGTGGCACTACGTGGAGTTCGAGAACGAGGAAATGGATAAGCGGGAGTGGAATGCCAACTCCACGTTTTTCAGGTCCAAGAATCAACTGTTCGAAGAGTTCAAGGACAGAGGTCTCGACGACAAGCTTTGGAACGAGAGCAGGAAATTTTTCACGGACACCACGTACGTCAACAAGTGCCCTTGATTTCTCGGGTGTCAACACGACAACAACAACAAGAGAATGGCGGCCCTCGTCAACGACCAGCATTTCCCGGCGGAGTGGAAGCGTGTCGTCCTTTCGGTGATCATTGGAGATCGCGCCAAAAGCAAAAAAAGCCCTCGGGGCGTTGATGAATGCATCAACATTATGTGGACAAGGACAACCGCCTTGACGACACTGGCCCAGTTTAACGTCGACCCATTGAGTGCCATAGATCATAGGGAGGCGCTGGGAAAACTAGGGCATCAGCTACGCTCCCACACTTGCGTGCTCGACTTGTGCGGTGATGTGGACCGTGCGCAATGGGACTCTGGGGCATTCGCGTCTGTGAGTGAGTTGCTGGGCTTTGTTTGTCGGGACTACTGGACATTGGTGGTATTCGTCCTCTGCCTGTGGAACCTCTCCTTCATGACATTTTTGTCTGCGCTTGGGGCTACACGATGCTACACGGGGAAGTGGGTTCGGAAGACGGCATCGAAGAAGACGCATCAGTTCAGAAACAGCGTCTGGGAGGAGCCGGATGTGATGCATATCCTTTTCAAAGGCGAGGATCCTCGGCTACTGACTCACCCGGTGTACGAGGGAGCTGTTGCTGAAGACGACGCCGCCGCTCTCCGGAGGAAACAGAAAGTGACACCCACGGATGTGGAGGAGAAGTCTTTCAAGTCCTTGACTTTCGCGGACATCGGAAACCTCACCCAGAGGGGGGCTCTGTACAAGGATGGCGAACGGAATCCGAATCAGTTGTGCAATCAGCTTCTTTTCTTCTCTGGTGTGGCGGATGCCGTGATGTTCTTGGGCAAGCCGCACGCGCACGTGGTGTGGAGTCTGCTTCAGCAGGGAAGGCACGTCTTGGCCGTGGATGAGGACACAACGCAGCTCGAATACACCGTGCAGTATGTCACCCATGAAGTGTCGTTCAAGGCTTACCCATGCGATTTCCACCATGTCGTGGTCGAGCCCGTTTATGACCCGAACAAGCACATGTTCTTCAAGTTGACTTCAAAGAAAAGACGTCAGGTCTACTCCTTCCTTTACAGCGAACAACCAAGCTTGAGATTTGACCCGCAGTACGTGGTGCGGAAGGAAGTCACCATTGCGGTCCTCCAGGGCTACAACGGAGCGAGTCGGGCCGGCGCTGTGAGCTTCATTAAGAGGCTCGAATATGTTTTTTTTAACGAGGATGCTGTCGATTCGGCCGACTTCACAAGCTGGCGTTCGGTGAGGAGGACGACTTCAATATCGAGACTGAGCAGGAGGAGAGCGTTGAGGACGACCTCTTCGATTTGGACGGGCAATTGGCCATCTTCAACGCCCAAGTTTCTGAGTCGCCATCAGTATGCAAACCGGGGACACCTCTCGCTACACCTACCTTGGGCGGTCCCACGCCCGTATCCTCCTCAGCGCCTGTCAAGAGGGGTGGGTTGTCCCATCTTAGGAGTTCGCCGGGGGAGCCTATTCGCCCCACACCGCAGCCCGAACGTCTTCGACCCGGCCATCCAGTTCCTCGGGACCATCCGCATCTCAAGGCTCCTGCGACTCCCTTCCACATGGGCGACAAACACACCTTCTCCACAGCCGAAGGTTGGGGCCATGATATCGTGTGGCACCCAGACCATTTCCAGCCAGTCCTTCTTGACAGCGAATGGGCAGTGGCTGTGGACGTAAGTGGAGGGTGGATATATGACGATCCTTGGGACCTCGAGATATTCAAATCTCGCGCCTACGATGCGGTATTGGAGAGATTAAGTGAGGTCAATCAACGAAGTAAGAACGACCCTGCTCTGTGCGAATACGGGGACACGCTGTTCGAGTTTTTGCAGTCAAATAAATGGCTGAAAGTGTCCTCCGCGTTCTACGCCCTTCCGTCAAGCCCGTCAATTAAGCAAGTGAGTTGGGAGTTGCCTGAGGTCACCCCGCCGGCAGGAGTTGTGAAGCGCAAGTCTCGTGGAAAGGACGGCGACGGGGATGGTGAAGGCGGCGGACAACGAGGTACCGGAGGTGGAAGTGAACAGCGTTCAACGAAAGAACGGTCTTCGGGGCACGCAGGCGGCGGAGAGGGGGAAAAGGGCAGCCGGGAGAAGAGAAAGCCTCGCAGCGGAGAGAAGACAAAGCATCACAGAGGAGACGGGTAGGGGTCCGATGTCGACCGGGACGAGGATGGTGGGGTTCTGGCGGTGACAGGCAGCACCTCAATGGAGACGGGGAACGACTTCAGGTCTGGGTGGATTACGTGGCCTGGCGAGCAGGACCCTGTGATTAGCTCCACCAGCGGAACACAGTATACCGATGTTGTTGGCGGGGCAGTTGTAGCAAAGAATGAAACTTGCTTTGCTCAGCTCCAAAAACGGTTGGCGGATTGTCTCGGATCTATCCGAACCTCGGAGACGACATCGTCGTTCGGAACTCAGTGCCTTCCGGGAAGCGAGACGACAACATACCACGGATCCGGCAGCGACAAGCTCCAACAATGTTCGGTTTCCCCTTAAAAGGAAGTTCGGATTAATCCGAACCGGGAAGCCAGTACCGTTGAGAGAGCACAGCGGTYTGYGGAACTCGAASGGGTGGTCCAGGTTTYCGAAAACCCTGGCGGYGAAATTCGGATTCATCTGAATCAGGAGGACGTGTCTGCCATGACAGACGACCGGTGTCAGGACGYCGTAATGCTGTGCATGGAAGTCCACAAGGAGATGCAGGCAGACTGTCCGACTGAGGGTGAGTTAGCGACCAGTTTCAATGTCGAGCCCTGCATACTCGGAGCCGAATGCCTGGTGACGGTACGCGCTGAGTTAGCAGTCTCAAGCGACTCTCCGTTGAAAGCGGACACGTCGTTGCCGTTGGAAACTGCGGGGGCTCGGATGAATCCGGACCAGGGTCCTGTGAACATGTCCCTCCCTGATACAAGTTTGGAGACGACCGTGATTCGGATTCATCCGAGACACACGGTCGAAGGACTTGACGGTTGTCGACTTCTGACGACTTTGGACAAGGACGATTCCGCCGACGACCGGATTGATCTGACACTCGGCGACGTCGGGATGGAGCAACCAGTTCAACCGGCATACGACGACCCCTTGTACTCCGGCCTTCACGATGAGGCGATGGGAGAGGCGTTCTGAAGAAGTCCTCTGACGCTGTTGGAGATAGATTTCTCTATTTGAGTGACGACGATAAAGACACAGCGCACGAGGACAAGAAGTTAAGGGGGGGGGAGGTGTTGTTGGACATCCATGGGACCTTGATCACAACACAGTACGACACAGTGGCGATGGAGGAAACCCAACCTGTCGATATTGTGGACGTCAACGCTCTTTTTCCGGAGACGGACAGACTAAAATTGCCTGTCGCGGACGTGGAGGATTTCCGCCATCGGGATGGGGATGAATTCATGCCGTCTCCGGTCATCGACGCCGACATCTCAAACATGTCAAGTTTTCCTGTGAGTTTGGAGCACAATGTCGCCGCGTCGACGCACACGGTGGTGCCAATCGCGCTGGGACTGCCATCGGTGGGCTCTGGTGACGTGGAAGCTGAGCCTGGTAAGCACTGTCTTCCTCTGCTTGCTTCCCGCTCGTCAACCCGTTCATGAAGTGTTGTTTGCTTCGTCGATTTCGGGGAGGTGTGCAGGCGGACGCCAACTGGATTGTGGCGATGTGCTTCGTGAGGTGTTGTTTGCTTGGTTGCTCTTGCGAARTTGTGTTGTTRATCTCCTGCTGAACTGTCTGGGTGGTTATTTCTTGTACAGGTCGACGAGCTCGAGGACAAACACACATGTCGCAGGAGCCGCCTGCCCTCGCCAGGTTGTCAGTCCTGGTTGCGGGAGGCACTGGTCGTCGCAATGTCACCGATTCATCTCCTGGGAAGACTAAACCTCGGGGCCCTCCCAGAAGGGTTGTCGTGCGCGTATTGGGCCCTCGCGCTAGACTCATTGCAGAGGCAGCGGGTGTTGCCGAAAAAGACTGCAAGGAATTGCTTCTCGAGGCTTGCAGGGATTTAGAGAAGGACAGTGTTAGTTTAGAATCAATTGTGTGTGGAAGGTCCACAAGTAGGGGTGATGTTATGCGTGAACTTTTCGGACCACAGAGTAAGGGTTCGTCGGACCATGGCCGCTAGGACGGCATTTTCTCATAGTGCCCCATCCTTTGTGCTTACTGTGTGTTGCGGGTGTTTGTTGAACAGGGTTTTCTCGAGATGGAAGAGCAATCCTTGAAGACCTTATCTACTCCCAGTTGCCGCTCACTATCATCGTCGAGCGTTTGCCGTCGCACATTTTACAGGTATCCGTGAAGGACATCGTCGCACTCGTGGATGGATCCGGGGAGCTCAACGATGAGGTGGTCAATTTCTACATGGCGATGCTACTGGACGACTGCGGCCGGACTGCTGCTACCAAGAAGACGTACACCTTTAACTCTTTCTTCGCCTCTACACTGCTTCTGCGAGGTCCGGCAGCTGTTAGCAGATGGGCTAAAGATGTGGACCTCCTGTCTCATGACCTCGTCTTGATACCAGTGCACAAGGACGGCGAACACTGGAGCCTTTTGGGCATTGACTTCTCTAGATGTGTTTTGGAAATCTATGATTCTTTCTCGTGTTCGTCATCCAAATATGACTTCTACTCCGCACTTTTACATAAATCTGTTAAATTTTTGAACACGGTGGCCGGTGCCGCCGGTGATAGTCGCACTTTCGACCACTTCACTCGCGAGGTCAGCGTGAAAGGTGTCCCTCGGCAGCACTACGGGGCTAGTTGTGGGGTGTTCATGTTGATGTTCGCTTCTTGTTTGGCGAGAGGTTTACGTCCACCTTTTGGTTTCTCCCATTGACACATCTCCTCTATAAGAGCTAGACTAGCTTTGGCGATTTGCGATGTTGGTAGGTAAGCGTCTATCTTTTTGTTGATCATGTAGTGTAGAACGGTTGACTTAGAAGAACATTTCATTCTTCTCCGGACGAAATTTGTTTCTTTTCATTTTTTCCGAGAGAGACTGGTGGGTGTTCTCGATTTGGTTCAGAGCAGAACGAACTGTCACTGCCAGGATATCTTTGGGTGAAATTGTCATGTCCCCGGCGTGTTTGTCGTCGACAATATGGTTATTTCTCATTGGCTTTCAATTCTCGCCAACGTCCCCGTTGTTGAGGCGCCTGTTTCGCGATTGGCTTTCTCACTTTCGTCATTTTGTGTCTTGTGTGGTGTGATGTTCTGCCCGCTAACTCGGATGCATCCGAACTCCAACTATCTCTATGTTTTTCTGCCTCTCTCTCGAACCTTCGCCGTCGTCTACACTCATCTATGCATTTTCAGTTTGAATGTCGTGTGGCATCACAGAGAGGAAAATACAACACAAGGGCCTCTTTATACATTGACGGCCCGTCTGGCCCTCCGCGTTGGTGCTTTTTGGTTCCAACCTTGAATGTTATCAATTATTTGGCCCATCAAAGCTCCCCGTCTGCACGAGCATTCATACATCCGGTTCTTATTCCATTAGACAATACACTGAAAAATTTGAATGCGTCGAGGCAGGGAAAACCCGAAAGGCGACGCCGATGGGTGCTCCAATGTGACGAAATTTGAATTAAGGTAGCACGGCTGAAAGAAACAATTGCATGATTGGGCAAAATTTGATGTAAACAACCACCGTAAATTCTATGAAAAATAGAGAACGGCTGGCCAGAGAGAATCCTGACCAAGGCCCAGAGAATATGTCGACGAGGGACCGATTTTTGATATTTTCTGTTGCTATCTTACCTTTCTTTCACAGTCTTTTTTTTCTTTCTTTCTTTTTCCGTCTTTAGCGTTTCCACATCATGATTCTCGTTCTCCGAAATCATTTCCATACGCATCTCAAATGACAAAAACGAAACAACATCATAGTCGTTGCATTGCGAAAACACCGCGTAGAAATCCATTAGAAAAACTCAATTTTATCGATCAAGTGAATACAGTTCATGTAACCTAACCGATTACAGAGCCTGCACGTCAAAGCTCGGTCCATATCAATCGCCCAAAGCCAGAGCACAATGGAATCTGCAATGATAACCATAGTATGGAACTAAAAACAACCTTATTAGAGTACAAAACGGGTCTCCCGATCAATTGGCATAAGCGCGCAATGAATCTTCAACGATTCGAATAACATTATCATCGTCACCGACAAAGAGTAGAGAGTTATGTTCACCGGTGACCCCCGCCCTCAGAGCTCTCTCTCTCTCTCTCTCTCTCTCTCTCTCTCTCTCTCTCTCTCTCTCTCTCTCTCTCTATCTATCTATCTATCTATCTATCTATCTATCTA
>BFEA01000834.1:4985-24515 GCA_003427395.1 Chara braunii | reverse complement strand
CCCCGCAACCCCGCTGCCCCGCAGGGTACCCCCGCCACTGCACCACCGGCTCCGCAACCCCGACACAGATGCCCGCCAGCACATCCCCGCCCCCGCGCTGCGACAACCCCGCTCCCGCCAAGGGAGGTCCGCGCCCCCAGGGGGGGACCCCGTGTCGGGGCATTTTTTGCAGGAGACAAAAAATGCCAGGGGCTGCACGCCGACAGTGCGCACCCCCCTCTGGTTTTTTTTTTTTTTTTTTTTTTTTTTTTGTCCCATACAGGGGGCTGGGGTCCCGGGTGCCGACCCCCGGAACCCCAAAACCCCGGCGGGGTCCCGGGGCCGGGGGTCGACAACCCTGGCGGCGACCTAATCAAGAAAAAAATAATATGGAGGGGGGGGAGAGAAAATAGAATAAACAATAAAATTTCGAGATAAAAATAAAATAAAAAAATAAATACAAATAAATAAATAAATGAAATGTAAAGAGTGAGGAGAGAGAGAATATTTATTTTTTTGGAATTTTCGGCAGCATTTTCCCACCCCGCATGGGGTCAAAAATGTGCCAAGAGGAAGGAGAGTGCAAGAGGGTCACAATAACTTTCAAAATGCCTTAAATTAAAATTTTTTAAAAAATAAATAAGTAAATAAATAAGTAAATAAATAAATAAATAAGGAGGTGGGGGAGAGTGAAGAGAAGCTAAGTTTTGAAATTTTTCAAAAATTTCGGCAGCATTTCGTAACCCCCATGGGACCGAAGTGTGTTGTGAAGAAAAAAGAAAAATAAGAAGATTATGTCGGCACTTCGCTACCCCCAAGGGGTCAAAATGTGCTGAAAAGACTAAGTATGAAGAAAACATAAAATTTCGGCAGCACTTCGTTACCCCCACGGGGTCAAAATGTGTGCCGAAAGCAAGAATGGCTAAGTCCTAATCAGATTTTAGGGTGCCGCAGAAAATTTTGAATTTTCAGAATAAATAAAATAAATTAAAAATAAATTAAAAAATAAGAAAAGAGGTAGGGAATAAGATGATTCAGCTTTTTGGAAAAAAAAAGAAAATTTAAATAAAAAAGAAAGAGAAAAGAAAAAAAAAAGAAAAAAATCGAAGTGGGGGAAAAGGGGATGAAAAAGTGATGAAAAAAAAGAGAAAAATAGGTGGGAAAAAGAAAAGATTGAAGAGGTAGGTGAGGGAGATGATGGGGTTGTAGTTGGGGGAAGAAAGGAGGAGAGAAGGGTGAAAGAATGAGAGAGAAAGCTATGGAAAAGGTGAAGAAAAGAGTGAGAGATTAGTAAAAGAAGGTGAGTGGAGAGAGAGGAGAGAAAAAAATGGTGGGAGATGAGTGAAGAGGGAAGGGTATGAGAGATTAAGAGGAAGGAGAGGAGAGAAGTAGGGAAAAGAAGCAAGGAAAGTGAGGTTGGGAGAGGAGAGAGTAAAAATATGGTAGTGGATGGAGAAAGAGTGAAGGGGATGAGAGATTAGTGGGCAGAAGAGGAGAGAAATGAGAAAAGTAGAGAGAGGAGTGAGAAAAGGTGATGGATGAGTGGTGGTGAGAGAAAAAGAAGGTCAGATGATRAAGGGGAGAGAGGGAAAAGGGAGTGGGAGAGTGGATTAGGGATGAGAGAGGTGATACCCAACTCTTGGGTAACCAAGAGCATACAACTTTACCAAGATCCACAAGATCTTGGCCTTCACACACCCCTTGGGAGAAGGGATCTTCAAGGTGGTGATGCACTACTGCTGCACATTATCTGGGGTTGGCTGAGATCTTGATCAGTCACCTAGTTCCACTGTAGTGCAGCCCCCTAAACAGGGGGGTCTTCAAAAGAAAATCCTCAGCAAACTGCCACGTGGCACTTTTGGAGATGGTCACGGGTCAAGAGACGAGATGTAGAGGGCAAAAACTCTTTTGTCAATAACTTTTCACCCGCTGGGTGAAATTTGGCAAAAGAGGTCTTGTTGGAAAGCTTTTTGAAAGCCGCTTCCAACGAGATAAGGCTCAGCATAAGCCACTGCCTAGAGTAATAGCGCTCGTTGAAAAAACGAGCGCGGGTGGTTTTTTGGAGCTTTTAAGAAAATCGCGATCTTTGAAAGATCGTAGCTCCTCAACCACCGCACAGAATTACACGATCTATATTTTTTTGAAAGCGGCTCGTTGAGAGTTTTCCAACAAGATAAAGATCAATAAATTTGGACCACCGGTGCAGAAGTTACGATCGAAAGAGTGCACCGGTGTCATTACCAAAGAAAAGTGGCGAGCGTTTTTTTTTTTTTTTTGCTCAAGCCGCGTGGCAACTGATAGGTGGGGTGGGTGGGGGAGAGGAGCAGGGAGRAAAGCCTGCTCTGATACCAGTGTGACGGACCCGCCGGGATGGCGGTCCGTCAGGATCAAGACGAAGGGATGAGGATGGGGGAGATGGAGATGGAGCTGGAAGGGACAGCGTAGCTCCAACGCAGACTCAACACGCACGTACTCCAATCTGTGCAAATGAAGAATGAGCCACAAAACTGACTGCAGCTGGGGTATCCCCCCAGCGGACTGACTGGACTCGACTGAACTAGCCTGCTACCGACAGTGGTACTGGGCAGGACTGGACTGCACTGAATAACCGCACGGCCTGTGGGGTCAGGCCACGGCCTGGTCCCACAGGCCGGACTGGCAAATAGCCAAATAGGCCCTGGCTTTGGGCCAGGGCAGATGAAGGCCCGCTGCACTGTTGGAGGCTCATTAGGCCCCATTAGCGCTCAATGATTCGATAGATAGCAGTCCTCCCGCCTGGCTACGTTTCCCAGGGGAGTAGGAGGGTCTGGGACAATATTATGCCTACCGAACATCATTCGTCCTATAGCCAGATTTCCTAGCTGGATGCTCAGGGGACCAGGGGAGCCAGGGGGAGGGTCCGGGGGGTTTGTAAGTTCTCTCCCTTACCCATAACCATCGGCGTATCGTTGTAACTGAGGTTATAAAGGATGAATGGTTTGATCAGAGATCCAGGGGATCCGGTAGATGGTATAGGGCTGGTTATTGGGCTGCCGTTCATGAGAACGATCCCCATTATTATGCAAAATTGTTTATGAAGAAAAAAATTTGCGTGTTTTTTTAGCGTGTGTGTTCGTTCATGCATTCATATGCATGTGTGTATTTATGTATATGCACATGTGTGCGTGTGTGTGTGTGTGTGTGTGTGTGTGTAAATGCATACATGTATATGTGTGTGTGTGTGTGTATGTGTGTGTGGGGGGGGGCGGTGGGAGGGGACGAAGGCGACTCTCCCCTAATCAATCAATCAATCATAAATCAATCAATCAATCAATCAATCAATCAATCAATCTCAATCAATCAATCAATCAGTCAATTAATCAATCAATCAATCAATCATCAATTAATCAATCAATCAATCAATTAATTAATCAATCAATAAGTCTTCTTTTTTTTTTCCCCCGAAACCCCAGCACCCTCCCCCCCCCAATCAACCCCCAGCCAACCGCCAAACGAACAATCTTTTTTTTCTTCTTTTTTACTTCAGGAGGGTAGCCCTCGGCATGCACACCCCCCCCCACAGCCTCGGGTGTGAGAAGCCCCCCGAGAAGGCCGCTAAAACAGCTCGTACGGCCGCCTGGGGGCCCGTACGTACGGCCGTATGGACCGTACATTCGCCTCGTATTCGTTCGGGGTGCAACATACATCTCGATAGTACAGGTGCAATGTCGTTCGCATCTTTATTGACTTTGAGAAAGCGTATAACCATATGGATTCACATTTCTTGGATAAATGCACGGAGAAAATGATTTTTGGAGGAACCTTTCAAAGATCGGTGCGCATATTTTACCGAAATGCTACCACTCGTATGCATGTGAATTCGCGTGTAGCCCTAGACTTCCCTCTGCAGCGATCGGTCTGTCAAGAGGACCCAATCGCGCTATATCTTTGGAGGACCTCGCGACCAACCTTAGAGCCAATCGGAATATCCGTAGACTCCAGACGACATCCATCCCGTAGGAGGCAATGCAAGTGTGCTCGTTATTTGCAGATGACCTCACTCTGATGAACGAGGCCTTAAAACAAAATATAGAGGAAATTGAAAGGTTGATGGTCCGTTTTTGCACCCTCTCTGATAAGACAATTAACATGGGCAGCAAGACATTGGGATGGTGGATGCACCACAATGGTGGAAGACTCATTGAGCGCCCCAATGCGATGTGGTCTCCTCTGGAAACCCCCATAAGAGTCTTGGGAATCCGACTTTTGGTCGAGGGAAAACCTGCTAGTAATGACAATTGGATAGCGTGCCTGAACCGACAAAAGTTGGGAACTTGGAAGGACAAACACATGTCACTCTTGGATAGGGCCCTCGTTATAAACAATGTGGTTTTGGCGTCGCTCGGGTAGAAGTCCGCAATCTGGCCTTTGTCCAGAGATGCATCAAAGACTCTGAAGCAGCAGGTGTCAACCTTTCTAGAGGCGTTACTACGAAGCCTTACATAATATCAGTCGGGTTGCCTGGGATGCAATGGTACAGCCAAGAGCTCAAGGTGGTCTAGGCATACTTGACCCAACCACCCAAACAACCGCTCTTTCACTCCAATGGTTGAAGCGGGCACACCATATGCATAACATACAGTTTTTCCAGAATTTTGGATTTTTTTTTTTTTTTTTTCATGGTCGTGGATCGCGGCCATGGCCGAGGGCTCACGACCTAGGATGCGCGTGGCCACCTCCGGGGGGGATTCATAGCCAGAAAGTTTCACAAAATTCCTTCGGAAACTCATCCACCCCTTGGGTTTCTCTTCCTCCATCTCCATAAGAGTAGTCCATCTCTTCCCTGATGAGTGACCGGTCTAAAGCCTCTTGCATATGCTTGCGCAACAATTTGGTGAGGGGGGTGAGAAAGTCCTCTAACTCTTGATCCCTTGTGGTAGCAGACGTTAGTGCGTGAGGTCAAAAGGTCATTATAGCAGTCTCTGGCCACCTTCATGCACTGTGACGTGGAGGTGGCCACCAGCCTTTCAGGTGTGATGGGATACAGGAAGGCCTCAATGGTCTACCTCTTTGCCCTGACCCTTGCAAGACCGAAGAAATCAGAGTCCATGACCCCTTTCGTAATATGTTTCGAGAGTTTGTCCCTAGTCCCTATGCCATGCCATCTGTTGGTCGCAAAGTCCAGTAATTTATTATGGAAAAGCTGGAGGCGCGTGGTAGGGTCCTTTTGATGTAGGTCCTCACTCTATTATTGAATTTTTTTTTCCACTTGGTAAACCTTTTCTGGCAGTTATTTAGAAAATCCTTTGCATTTGCAGCCCAAGAAAAAGAGCCCGCTATTGAACTATGTGACTTCATAATCAAAATGTCCTCTGTTGGTGTCAGTAGGCCCATACATTGTGAATCAAGTGTGCGAAACTTCGGTGCACAGAAAAAGGGATTAAACTAAGCGCAACAAATGACCTGACGGATTGAAGGAGACAATGTTGAGAGGCAAGTCGTCGACGATCTGTGTCAAGAACACATGGGTCTTTTTAGCTATGTTACCAGTTGTCCGATGGCAGGACGTCTTGGGCGGACAGKCAGGGGGGTCCCGAACGTCCGGGCCTGAACAACTCCATTTTTAGCAATTAAATGCACGAAAAAAAGAAAAATAAATTGGGGGTGCCTTCAATTTTATGTTTTATTTTAAATTGGAGCACGAATTTCGATATCATCCCAAGGCAAAAGTTTTTCAGTCTATGTTTCTGCATAACATAGTTTATTTTCAGATTTTTGTGACGGATTGAAGGAGAGAATGTTGAGAGGTAAGTCGTCGACGATCTGTGTCAAGAACACATGGGTCTTTTTAGCTATGTTACCAGTTGTCCGATGGCAGGACGTCTTGGGCGGACAGGCAGGGGGGTCCCGAACAACTCCATTTTTAGCAATTAAATGCACGAAAAAAAGAAAAATAAATTGGGGGTGCCTTCAATTTTATGTTTTATTTTAAATTGGAGCACGAATTTCGATATCATCCCAAGGCAAAAGTTTTTCAGTCTATGTTTCTGCATAACATAGTTTATTTTCAGATTTTTTGGAGGACTTTTTTTTTTTTTTTTTTTTTTTGGCATTCGTAAACAGACAATCTCCCTGGGAAAAATGTACGACCGGTTGTCCGAGCGGACAACCTCGGACGGTCAGGGGGGTCCCAGATGTCTGATCAAGTAGACTAGCTTTTAGCGATGGTCACTTTTCCTCTTTATTCCACTTCCCAAAAGGAAGTCCAAGAAGAAGACCGCTCGTTCATGATTACCACGTCTGCACCAGAAGTAGAGTGATTTCGCTTGGATCGATTACTTCCCGATTTTGATAGTAACGCGACCAATGAGCTTTTACGGACAACATGCAAAATCTGACCACTACAAATCTGGTCAAATCCCGATCAAAACGATCAGAGGGAAAAAGAGGTATGACTATTGGACAAATTTTTAAAGAGGGCAGACGGTCACTCCTCAAGGGCTAAAGAATAGGAAGATGGGAGGGGATAGAGAAAGTAGAGAGGCAATTCATCGATGAGGAGGATGAAAGGGGTGAAGGACAGGGAGTAGCAGTGTCGAAGAATCGAAAGTATTGGATCACAGAGAGTATCGATGCACTCCCTTCCCACCACTTGATTGTCCAATTGTGATAATCATTGTTGCTAATCCGTCACGAGCTCACGTCCCCACTCGTACAACCTTTCTGTGATCTCGAACCGCCGGGTAGCCGGAATATTGGAAAGCTCGCCGCTTAGCACGACGATCACCGTCACTTCACTTTCTCTCGGCCAAGAGTGGCGCAAGAAGGCCGACGCTTCCACCAAGATCACCGCGGAACTAGGATTTGCCGCGATCGTTACGTCCAAAATTGCATATCGTGCTTGCGTGTTGAATAACTACGCAAACCGCAGTAGATCGAAATTGAGTCGAGGATGAGACACTTGGTGAAATTGCAGCGATGAACAAGGTTGAAGAAGCCAAGCATAGATGGTCAGTTATGGTGCGAAGCTCGTGGCAATGGCTGCAAGCAGAGGGAATCAGAAAAAGAGGAGGGGGAGGCAAGGTCTTCGCCACGGTGGGGGAGAGGTGAAGACGGCGAAGAAGAAGCCCGATTGTGAGGAGGAGAATAAGGCGGACGGTGAGAAGGAAGTTATGACTTCCGCCTATCTATGGAGCGATGTACATTGTATTCACCCTGTTAGGGCCTAGCTCTACTACAAGAAAGCAACCAGAAAACCATGGGGCGAGTTTCCAATCGTATACACATTTTCGCAGGTGTACCGAGTCCCACAATTTGTATTGGACTTATAGGCGCACATTTTCATTCCGAAGGTTATAACCGGGGACCTGTCTGCCATGACATAGTTTCATCATCCTTTGCCTCGGGACTGCCTTTTCTATTAATTTGGTGTACCTTTGAGCCTTAGCTTTAAGGAACACCATCGTATCCCTTCCCCATGGCTCGACGACTTCCAAGACATCTCGGTTGGTGACACAAGGGATACTATTTGTTCGTAGCTGAAAGGGGGCGAATCCCGTTGATTCGTGAGGGGTGGCTCGATTGATTATAATGATTTGGTATACGATATCGGGTCAGGGACGTGCGTCAGTAGCTGCCAGATTCCTCCTTAGCGCTACCTTAGTCATGCGATTTGCAATTTCCTCGAGTCTTTTGGATTGAGACAGATGTGGTGCAGTATGTTGGGGAGCGACATCTCTACATGTTAATAACTCTTCTACAATTATGAGGCCTTGCGTGCCTTACACGGATATACCTCTATATACTTTGAAAATTGATCAATTAAGACCAATAAAATCGAACATCCGCAACTGTTAGGTCCGGGTGGCATATCAATATCTGTCGTATCCATGCTTACACGCTGGAAAGAGCATTCAACTACCGTCAATATTATAGTGTTTGGCTCGCGGATTGGTGCTCGATCTGTGGAAAAGACTAAACAATTTTCAACCACATGCCTTCGTTTCAGATATTAGACTTGAACCACCAATTTTAATCGATAGTTACTTTCGTGATATATATCGCAAAGTGAGTGGTATTTTCCTCGTGAGCTGATCGGATCCAATCATACCGTTGAAACGGATGCGGAAATGTCAACCATAAACCCAATTCGTCTATTTTATGCTTCTTTAAATGACCGTTGATCCATCGGTAGTCCTGAGATCTTTCAGTTTCTCATGTTTGTTGTGTTTTGTGTACCTATCAAGCGATTTGCCACCTAATTTTATCAACATGATTTTATATGTCCAGACTTCAGCGCGTCGGCCAAGATCGCGAAGATCACCTTAGGCTGCCAATTGGTAATGAGGATAAACGATTTTTTAATATCCGACCTCATGAGAATAGGGGCCGAGATCGGAGCCACCTTTAGTTCCCGAAATGCTTTATGGCATTAAGGAGTCCATATTAAGCGTTGATCTTTCTTCAGTGAATTCGTAAGAGGTCCCGCAATTGCCGCAAATCCCTTAATAAACCTTCGATAGTACGAGGCCAGTCTTAGAAACGCACGGACTTGCATAAGGGTTGGTGCACTAGTACATTCCGCAAAACTGGCAGTTTTTTAGGTCCCCATTGTAACCTCTTGCCTGTAACCAYATTGCCCAGGAAAGACACGGTGACAAGCATTTGTGATTTTGCAGGGCTAACCATTTCGGTCTTTTTTCCTCCTTTGTCGATCTTAGGATCCGTAGTGCTAAGCGCAATTTTTAATCTTGTGAGCTCCGTCATTTTGTTCATCAGATCTCGAACATCGTCGATCAGTGCCTCAACATCCTCTTTTATCAATCCTATCATTGCAGCAAGGAGGCAGAAAAATTYAGGTATTGCGTCATTTGTTGGTATCTCTTTTGAAGAGAAAGAGTATCCTCGTACAAGGTACGAGGGGGTTYCAAAATGTCGACCATATTTGMAATTTGTAGTATCGGTTCCTGAAGGAAGGAGGCAGCAGGGACTCAGGTTTTTGTAAGAGTGAGAAATGTGAGAGAAGGCGACGAAGCTGAGCTGGTTTTAATTAGTACTYTCGATATTCAAATAGAAATAATGCACGATTCGAGGGATCATTCATAAATCCTCTTTCACTTCCTRAACAAAGAGGCGAACAAGTTCGCTTCACTCTTCTTAAGTTGGCATGTTATTTAAAAGCTCCACTTAGTCACTCTYATCGTATTCATCTTCCTAAAAAAGGAGATGYKTACTGACTTTCTTCTAATGAGCTMACCTTCGACTATTCTAACTCTATTTCACTGGCATTTCGTTAAAATTCATATTTTTACTATTTTCACAAAATTCGGCATCTAAGAAAAAACTGTATTTTTTAGCGTGTTTTTGTGCCCACGACATTGGACCATTGATGGTCGGGCGTCCTGGGACTCCGGACCATCTAATGTATCGTGACGTGAAGTACCGTCAAAATACATCCGAGGRTCATAAAAAAATGAAAAACAATCAAGGCWGATCARATGGTCCGACTTCCTGAGGATGTCGGACCATCAATGGTCTGATGTGGTCGGCACAAAAAAATCCAAAAAAATACTGTGTGTTTTTGGAAGATCAATTTTTTGAAAATAATAAAAAATATTTATTTTAATGAAATGCCTCTTATTTTGTGAGTATTTTGCGTCCCGATGATTCAAAATTGTAAGAATTGGTTGACGAGAATCGAAGTGTCAGCACACGCTAACGCCACTTGCCAAGGGCAATCCCAACAACACATAATATAGTCCGACATCCTCAAAGATCAAAGTCTGGCCGGAACAAGGACGTGGATGTCCAATCTTTTTAGGGTCAGGAGGACATTCATCTGGCCTATCCGGAGTTGAGGGTCAATTTCTGATTCTCGTTCTATTCATTCAACCTCACCTTTTGCGGGCCGAATGGCACCAGTTAGACCGGCCAGGTGGAGGTATTCAAACAAATTGACGACGTTTGTTGATTTGTGTGAAGTACCATATGTTAACAAGGTCAGATCCGTGGGTGTAAGAGGGGTCGGGGAAGGGAAGCAGTGTATCGATTCTCCTGTTCCTTCCAACTACATAGCTACCCATCCCTATTAGTGACTACATGTGTAGTCTCTCTCTCTCTCTCTCTCCCTCTCTCTCTCTTTTTTTTTTCTTGGTGAATAATTGGATGATATGATGATGAAGTACTTCCCATACTCTTCTGTTTCTGAGTCTCCACCCCACTCATCTCTCTTAGGTCCATCAGATCTCGCAAGAGCGAGCGCCGTCGAACTTGAAGAGGCCAACAAGGTCACGACACCCTGTCCTTCTGCCCTCACGTCTTTCCAGTTTAATGAACAAATTGTCTCTTTGATAACAACTGGGTATGCGTGATTCTCTGCCCCTCTCTCCATTTTTTATGTTCGAGGTTTCGCCAGGCGAACCGAGTCGGACACGAGAACCGGTTGGGAGAGAAGCACCCTCTTGTATGTTTTGGTTGAACTGTTGTTATGTCGATATGAATAAAGTAAGGCTTCATGTATTTTCTCCTCATGCATTGTTTATTCTTGTTTCCTCACTCTCCCAAATAAATGCTAGATAGTTGCATTCTTTATTGGATTGAATGAAGGATTGCATCAACTGACGCTGTTTGCAATTCTATGCTATGTGGACTGATTAGGCCGATCCTACTGGGCGGCGACTTCCCGTACTCCCACATCACCTGTTCGCGTATAGCGAGGAAAGACCACGTGTATGCAAGTGAGACGGAGAAGTTGTCGCTAAAATGTGAGGGTCTTATTATTTCTCTCCTAAGACGAGATGTTCGGGCTTCATAAAAGATGGCTATGTTATCGTCGATAGTCATTTTCCGCCTTGTTCCATATTATTGCCCTTCAATGAACTGATTGGCATCCCGTGGAAAGTGGTTGCACCCCATTGGTCCTATACTCTCTGTAGCGATAGTCGCCGTACTTAGCATTATCGAAAAAAAGGGTTCCACTACTGGACACGTGGCAAGGACGGGCTTAAAGAAAGAGCGACCCGGCTGCGACCTTCCACGTCAGATTCCGAGCTCTACAATAAGCAACAACGAGACATAATTTGAAAACAAGATCCTACGTGTGTACCCCTGCCTTTCCATTCGAAAAGACTTCGAGTAGCCCGGATGAAAAATTCAAAGATATTATTTTGGATTAGATGAACATTTGAAAATTATGCGCACGTGTTACCTTCTCTCGTGGGCATGGCCATTTCTTGCTAAACACTGGGACCACACACATCATTTCAGTTTTRTCTATRTCCCTATAMTCGATTTAAAAAAAAAATCTCACACACCCCATTTCGTTGTTCTTTCATWGCTTTTGTCCGCATATTAATCACTCCGAATAGAAGACGACACAAAGAGAGTCTCATAYGAGTTGGCGTGACGAGGAACTTTGACTCGGTCAAGYCGARGGAGTCCTCCTTTCACTCGAAATAGATTGGCAAAGGCAAGAGCGGAGGCAATCATGACCAACACTCATTTTCTTACTCCCTGGGTAATRGTAAGCATTCCAAGCACCTTTCCTATGATGCGGTTGATCTTCCTCGGATAATCRTACTGCTTGTCAGGATTTCACTCATRATTGGCTTGAGCATYATAAATGGGTAKATTATGCAATGTTTAAAACCGCCTTTTTAGCAARATTCGATAAYGTAAGTGAGGACGAGGTATGGTTTGTATTGAAAAAATTCCCTCAAGAACCAAGGAAACTACTTCCAGACTTTGTAGRTAGATTTCAAACAACTTTGGTCCAAGTTTGGATAAGTCTAGACGAGATGAGAATGTTGTTCGCGACTGGTTCATAAATCACCTCCGCAACCCGGTTTTGAAGGCGAAGCTGAAAAAGAAAGTATCTCCCAAAACGACCCAGCTATCACAGATTATTGCAAAAATACTCGAGCTAAACTCACAAGTTACACGAAAGCAAATACATCAGAGTGGGAAAGACATAAGTGATACAAAAGAGGACGTGGCTACAAAAAGGCGATCTTGGCTAAGATCGATTGGTCGGTTTTACCACCGCCACAATCTCGAAAATCCAAGCGGATCGCCATAGGGTCATTCACCTCAAATTTCTTCCTTTATTGCTTAAAAAAAAAAAAAAAAAAAAAAAAAAACCCTCTTTCAATAGAAAAATTCCCGCAAGAAATAAAAGTTAAAAAAATACATTTCTCTTTTGAAAAACCATTCATATTTTAAAATTATCATTCCAAAGCTCTTCCAATTCTAAAAGTTTTTGTTTTATTTGAGAAGTTTCAGTCTAAAAATAACTTTTCTCTTACAACCAGATCTCTTTGTGAACGATGAAAAGAAAATCAAGACGAGTTTATRAAATGTCTTAATTAAAGTTTCATTCKACTATAATAAATATCTTCGTATTAAGATTGAATTAACTTATTTGTGAATGAAACTCTTTATAGTAAAATGATACTCAAAAGTTAAAAATTAATAACATTATTTAGACTTTTATATCATCTCTAGCATGAAGTKCAAACAAAAAGGGATATCCCATTCTTGGWACAAAACTTTCCAAGTAGACGTGAAATTTTAAAAGTGAAATAACGTTATTTAAGATGGAATGAAAATTTTAAYTTTAGAATGCATATTAAATATGGAATGATTATTTAATTTTTGAWTTYTTTWATGTTTGTTATGTATGCCCCTGTAACTATTTCCAGGCCTCAAAYATCAGCACAARCACCGATCACCAATCTTCATGTGGCTCAAATGATTCATTCTGTGAGTTYCYGACAACCGGAAGTGATAAACTTGAATCGCCTAATACAAACACAAACTTCTCAGACGKACCGATTAAAGSAAGTATTGTGAAAACTTWTGAGCGCAAATAYAGAAGCGTCGTGAGCTAATCCCTCTCCCGCTTACCCCTTGCTTCTTGCACCTCCCTTGCTTATGCAAGCTTCTTTCCCTGTCCCACTTGTCACCCACCAAGTAGTCGTTAGTCCACGAATAGTAGAGTGTTATAATTGTAACCAACCCGGACACTTCATCCAAGAGAGAGAGAGAGAGAGAACAAGAGTGTGACGAAGTCGTAGCTTGACAGAAGAAGGGGACTAAGGAGAACAACAAAGTTGCAAGCATACGAGGAGATCTGAGGAAATCTGACATTTCAACATTAACTTCACTTCAAAACTAGATAAGAACGAAGAACAAGGGGCACAAATCTTCTGCTCTCATATCATGGCCCCAGACCATGCAAAACCTCGTACACACACGCCTTCCTTACTCTCGCACTGGCRATCCCGGCCGAGTCGGAGCCGACACATACCAAATTCCCCACCACAGCGTTTGTCACCCCACYGACTTAGTTTCTATGCCGACTTGCTTAGGTCCCCGCAATCTCCCGCGGCCACCCGACGCWCAGCCTTGCAAAACTACACTCAGATAATCAGGACTTTCTGACTCGCCGATCGTCACATCATCTAGCCACTACTTCCTTGAAGCTGGCAGGTGGGTTKAGAGAGAGATTTTCGRAAATGCTTGCGATTTTATAGTTATGAAGGAGGAAGTAGAAGACGGGAGAGACGGAATGAGAACGTCGAGAAGGGGTCAAAGAGAGGGAGGAGGGGAATACTATTGTTTGCCTTGGGGAATGCCATATCAATCCGCCCGAGTTCTTCGCAGCCAATCAGATCACAATGTGAGGAGATTAATCATCCTTACATGCTGTTATCTGATTGCTTGAAGGCTCCTGTACRAGAATGACGACAGGAACGGGGAGAGGCGAAGAACGATGCGAGGAGGGGCCACGATTATGAAGGAGGAAGTAGAAGACGGTAGAGACGGAACGAGAACGTCGAGAAGGGGTCAAASAGAGGGAGGAGGGGAATACTATTATTTGCCTTGGGAATGCCATATCAATCCGCCCGAGTTCTTCGCAGCCAATCAGATCACAATGTGAGGAGATTAATCATCCTTACATGCTGTTGTCTGATTKCTTRAAGGCTCCWGTACGGGAATGACGACAGGAAGGGGGAGAGGCGAAGAACGATGCGAGGAGGGGCCACGATTTAGATGAAGGGAGGGAGAAGTGTGAAGGACAAGGGGATGAAAAACAGTTACGAGTCAAGGGAAGAAGGCGTGAAGGAGAGGAGAGTGAGGATGTCTTTGGATACAGCAAGAAGCGGGGGAAGCTTGCATGCATGGCACTGATGCGGAAACAAAAAGACACTGAAACAGTTACGCTTTGTCCACCCCAGCTCTAAAACTAGTTCAAGATTGAAAAATTCAAAAGCAATATCTGCGCACGGAATTAGACATGCGGATATCCTACGCCTATTCTAGTCTCTCGAGGAAATTCCATAAGGTTTCCGTGGCGGATTTGAACACTCATGTACGAGAAAGGACACGTGAGCGGGAAGTGCGCCCGCAAATTTCAGAGTTCCCAACTGTCGAACAAAATTCCTAGCGCGCACCGGGTGCGCGTGATTCCTACTTGAATTCATGCATTTTGAAGAAAAAGAAAATTTCTGAAAATTCTGAGAAAACAAAAATACTTCGAATTGGGAGGGCCTCGGCGGCCATTGGTTCCATGCAGTACTCGCCTGTTGACAAGAAGGCACCCAAACCCTGTTAAGGACCGAAAAGAAAAAGAGTAGTAGAACCTAGGGCTTCGAAAGCTCGTTCAAGCGCGGAAGTTGGCACGTCATGTACTGGTGCATTCTTAGAGTTATGTACAAAGTGAGGAAGGAATGCCCATGATCTCGTAAAGTCTGACTTGGGCGTGCCCATCAACTATGGGCAGTTCAAACCGCCCGGCATGTGCACATTTGTTTCTCCGCGCTAGCACATTGCTTCTRGTTGTGCAGGATACCAGCGATTCTTGGCGCTTTTGCCGAAATCAACCTCATCCTCCGCACCATCAAGTCACTGAACACTGCATGTTCAATCCTAGCCYTTRAAYTGCTCTTCATTTATCTTCCCACATTCCTCTTCRTCACATCGGAGTGTCTAGGTAGTTTAACCACCACCCTCATTCTGGGGTCTAGCCCAAACTTYTTTTTCAWMACCCTGGTCGCARTCAATCTAAGGCTCTAACTATTTGCTTGCCTTTTCTCTCTGAAAACTTTTCAATCATGTTCTCCATCTCCAGCATTCATCAAGAGATTTCTTCAAAATATTTCTTCTTTTCCATGGTGCCTACAACAATCCAATCACTTCGGCTTTGATACTTCAGTCCTTACAATACCCCACAACTTCCATGGCCACAAGGTCTGTTCCCCGCCTTCTTCTATGTATCCTTTTGTGTAGTTTCCTCCTGCCCTTCACTATCATACTGTGCCCACATATTAGTCGGACCAAGTTCAACGCTTTCAGCCACGTAGGCCCAACCACATTTTTTATATTGGTCCTCTTGGAGCTGGTCTTATCCTGACTCTTATGTACCGTCCTGAGTATCTTGAGCAAGTCCGGCTGATGAAAGGCGTGTAATGCTTCACACGTAAAGAGCAGTGGCCCGGAGCACTCTGTCCCTTGTCTCCCTTCTGTTTCTTGCTCCTCCAGTTCTAAAGTCCCGTCTTCCTGCACAATTTAGAGCCTAACCCCGGATTATTACTCCTTATTACCTTGTTTGCCATTTCCATGATTGCCACTGCCCTTCCAAAACAGATCGGACACACACAATACTTTTCCATCCCGAATCTTCTCAACCAACCATACACTTTCCGTTTCCCATTTGTCCGACGGACATATTTGTGCTCTTTCCAATGAGTATTCAAATCGCGGTTAGTCATCCCAACATACAACAACGTACCGAAAAAAAATACCGTAAACGCATGAAGACGCCTATCCATTAACTCGCCTGTCCAACTTCCCTTAGTGGTTGTCATAGAGGATTCTCCCCTTCCTCTGTTTCTTCTTCCCTTTCTTCTTTTTTCCCTTTTTGCTTATTGATAAGAAAACTTCCGCCCTATTGGTGGTGTTTGCTGTTATTTTTTTATTTTTTTTTAAAGGTAAGCTATATTCTTCTCTCATCTATCTCATTTTTCTTGATAGTACGCATCTAAATCATCCTCTCACTATTCTATATATAGTATGGGGGAACACCAACCACCTCGGATCCCTCCCCAACCCACAGGGTAGGTTGGCACCACAGCTGTGGTGCGAAGGCAAGGCTGTACCAGTCCCTCATCACGGTGACGAGGTGTGGGCAGGCATTGCCGATGGGGGAAATCGGCGGTGCTAGCGCCGAGCAATGGCCAGTCATTGCACCTTCCCCCACCCCCCCCCAACCCCACATGGCGGTGTCTAATGGTCAATATTGTCGCTGCATAGCAGCCAACAACATCAGTCAAGGTCCTGCCAATGCTGGCTTGGGGGGCCGACGGGTTATCTCTAGCTGGTAGAACACCAAGCTTGCCCTGACACATTGTGAGGCCAATAGGGATTGAACCCACAACCTCCTGAATGCACCTTCTGTGCCTTACCAACTGAGGTGCTCTTATCAGCACCACTAGCATTTACTTCGGTTGTTTTCGTCAAAAAAAAAAAAAAAAAAAAAAAAAAAAAAAAAAAAAAAATTCCGCCCTGGTGGCGACCTGAACAAGTGAAGACCTGGTTTACTGCAAGTTGGAAAGTGTGAGTCTGACTGTTGGTTGACAGGAAGCATCGGCAGGTCCTCATTCCAGCTAGTACCTTCTTCCCCCAGATACAACGTACGGTAATTATAGCTGTATTTGGGGTATCTTTCAGTCTAAATGCAGTTATAATGACCGTACATTGTATTCGGGGGAAAGAAGGTAATTCGATGGGGTAATGGTCAAACCCATGCAGGGAAAGCTAGTATGAGTACGGGTCCTTCTAAGCAAAAACAGACTTGTGGCAATAGGAATTTTGAGGGGAAGGGTTTCCTGGTAGCCAATTCTAAGGGGAAGGGTTTCCTGGTAGCCAATTCTGAGGGGAAGGGTTTCCTGGTAGCCAATTCTAAGTTATCATTCTGAGGGGAGGGGTTCCATGGGAGCCTATGGGCTTCGTTAGACACTCCTTGTGGACCCGAAATCCACAAGGAAATGATCGTTACACCTATCCTTGGGGACGATCGTCGAAAAAAAATGTGAAAACAACACAAGGACATTTCCTTGTGGCGTCCTTCTGGCCACAGCCAATTTTCCCCCAGCCCCAAGGGACCTCCCGAGGTCCCTCGTAACACAAGGAAGCGCGAAATTCGAAGCGACGAAGGCATGCGTCGACGCACAATTTCGGTTGGAGGGTGCTCCAAACGTGGTCCGCCGAAAGGGAGCACGGACATCTCCGCCTCGAAAGTCTGCTCGTCGTCCCAACGGCTCCAAACGGTAACCGGCGGAACGAGGCCTCCGTCCGTCCGCGCGACTCGACGGTCACCGCCGTCGTGCGGTCTGCTCCGGCGGGCGATCGTCGACAACGGTCTGAAATTCGAAAGTTTTTGCACATGGCTCCCCGTTCGGCGATGACATTCATTCGACATGATCGTCGTTTTCTTCCACTGTCGTCACGCCTCGCACGTTCGAGCACAGATCTTCCACTGATTTTCCTTGTCCCGACGACCTTGTTCGTTGCACGGTCCACCGCCGACGTCGGTTGCATCCCCTGCGAACGGCCCTTACATGGCCGACCTGTTGTACAGGCTTCCCCTGTTGTTCCTTGTCGTCTTGCTGCTTTTCGCCATTGTCTTGTACCACGTGTGTCTCGTTGGCCTCGTCCCGGTCGCGTCTCGCAGAAGGAGATCTCCCAGGAAGGCCGACAGGATGGCTGGACGACTGCCGAACGGCAGACCGGCAGGCACATCCGGCGGATCTATCAATCGCCAACGGAGTGCAGGGTCGGTGGCGAAGCAGCCGTACGACCCGAGGTTGTATGCGCACCTCCCTTCTCACGAGATTCCTCTGCCGCCGTCGGATGACGAGGGGGGGGAAGCCAGGTCGCCGACTTTGCCGTTGGGAAGCGGTTCTACCCAGGACTGGGCGTCGACGCAATCGTGCGGCGGCAGGGGGGTGGGGACGTCGTGGTCTTACACGTCACTTCTGAACGAGGGGCTGTGCGATGACGACGGCGATGCAGCGGTCGATCTGAGCTTTCATCTGTCGAGCAGTAGCGGAGCAGCCGCAACGCACACTCGGATCATCAATCCCCACCCGGGTGGGGATTGTGCGGAAAACACGCAAGGCGCTGTCTGAGGCCCACGAGACGGCAGTCTGCCTCAATCGGTTCGCGACGGTGGAGGTGATCGTAATAACTCGTGGCCGAGCGTCGGTGGAGGATTCGGTGCGCGTAAACGACCGGACTGGATGCGCTTGTCGCCTGCTACGTGAAGCGGACACGGCGCTACTCGAGGGCGACAACCGGCGGAGGATTTAATTGGGGCATTTCCGGACGTGCAACGCAACGGCAGGCAGGTCTGGCCAGAATGCAGGCAGGAGTTGCATCGAGGTGAAACGGAGACGATCACCAGAGGGGTGCAACGGCTGCACATCGACGAAGTGGAAAACGCGGCTGTTGATGAGGGGCAGGGGTGTGGTGACGTGGACGGCGAGGACGGTTGCAAGTCTGACGATTTACCAGACATCAGGCCGCTTGGGAGGAGGGCGACAAGAGGCGGATCCGGTGCGAAGAAGGGCCCCGCCATGAAACCGAGACGGACGAAGAACATGGATGACGATGGCGAGGGCGGCCGAAATTTCTGGTCGGTGGGAGACACGGCCGCGCTCGTGAGGGCGAAAAGGGATCAAGATCTCTATATCGCCGGCATGGGGACTAGTTTCACCCGCATGAAAACGGCTGCGTGGAAGTGGGAGGACGTGCGGGTGAGGTTGCAGGCGATGGGAGTGACGAGGGATGCCGTCGACTGCGAGAAGAAATGGGACAACTTGATGCAACAATTCATGAAGGTGCACAAGTTTCAGAACCTCTCCGGCGGGAAGGACTACTTCAGGCTTGCTTCGAGGGAGAGGCGATCGAAGGGCTTCAGCTTCGTTATGGACCGGAGCGTGTACGACGAAATGGAGGCCATGACGAAGGGGGATCGCACGATCCACCCGGCAAATTTGGCTGACACTGGGGCGGCGGGGGGGGTTCAAATGCCCGCAGGCGCGAGGGGGGATGGGGGCACCATGGGCGCCGATGGTGGAGGGGAGACGACTGACGAGGAACAGGAGTTGACGAAAGACTCGTCATTCAGCGCGGGAAGAGGCGGCGGTTATGGGAAGAGGAAAAACATGCGGCAACAAACCTTTGAAGCCGTCGCCGACGTCATGGAGAAGCACGGTGCGCTCATGGCGAGCACAATGGACAGCGCCAGCAAGCGGCAGTGCTCTGTGATGTCGCGGCAGTGCGAAATCCTGGAGAGCGAGGTGGAGGTGCAGAGGAAACACTATGCAGAGGCGGATGAGGCGAATAGAATGATGTGCAACGCCCTGCTGGAGATAGCAAAAGCCATCCGCGAGAGATCATAACTGGCGTGCACTTTCATGTCCATCCGCAGATAGAGCGAGAGTGTGTGTGTGTGTGTATGTGTGTGTGTGTGTGTGTGTGTGTGTATGTGTGTGTGTGTGTGTGTGTGTG
>BFEA01000833.1:507280-519935 GCA_003427395.1 Chara braunii | reverse complement strand
GAGAGAGAGAGAGAGAGAGAGAGAGAGAGAGAGAGAGAGAGAGAGAGAGAGAGAGAGGTATTGAGCGATACACGATTGGCTGACGAGGACAAAGACGAAGAGAGAAGGGGAAAAGAGAGAGAGAGAGAAAGAGTGAGCGATAGAAGATTGTTGTGCGGCCGACGAAGAAGAAAGGTGGCGGCCATAGCCGTCGAGCTCGGGCCCGGAGAGAAACAGGAAGAAAGGGACTAAAAGTGAGGAGGGAGAGACGAAGGAGGAGAGGGATGCCATAGACGGGGTGAAGAAGGAGGAAGGTGAAGGTTGGTGAAGGAGAAGGGGTCGGCAGCCATAGCCGAACTTGAAGAGTTGACCAGAGCGTTGACCAAGGCGTTGACCGGCATTGACCGAGGCATTGACCGGTGTTGACTGAGGCGTTGACCGATATTGACCGAGGCATTGATCGGCATTGACCGAGGTGTTGACCGACGTTGACCAAGGCGTTGACCGTGTTGACCAAGGTCGTTGACCGAGATCTGACCAAGTTGGAGTTGGTATAATCTCGCCAAGCCTTCCACCTACCCCCTCGTCCTATGGATGTGCACTCACCCCATGGTACTTGTTGAGTCTGTTTGTCTCTTCTTTCTGCATTAAGTCACTTTTGTCCAGGTGATAGGAACTCCGTGTATGTGGTCATAGAGCTGCATTGACCAAACCTACACGGGCTGAGTAGGGCTGTTGTCCATGTCTGGCGATTGAAACGTCCCGGAGGACTAACCCTCCCAAGGACCGGTACAGACCGGCAGGCTGCTCAGTGTGGCATGGTTGGCCCAGAATCCGAGTTGTGGGCTGCACAACCAGCTGTCTAAGTCTTGAGCGGACTTGTTGCTCATGTCGTCCTGTTTGGGACGTTAAAGAATTCCTTAGGAGTTACGGGGGATCTCCTTAAATGCCTCCTGATCAGCAGTAAAGTCCTGTAGTGACAACCTTAGTAGTAGGTCTAGGCAAGAGACCATAGTTGACAGGATCCCAAAAGGATTTTGTAGTCCTTAGAGAGTCAGTCTGTCAGTCCGTGGGTAATTCTAAGTGGTGAGGAGTGGAACAGTCTTCTGTTGTGCACCATATACCATGGATGACTACCCGATGTACGGCTTGCTCGTGGGGTTCTCTCTTTGGGGGACCCTCTGGCGTTTCCTGTTCCAACTAGGCTTTTGGCACACAGTCACATGTAGAGTTGAGACAAGGGGGGTACAGTGACCACTCCTCATACGAAGGAGCAAGAGCAGGAGGCCGCAAGGATATTGGCCGAGCAGAAGGCCAAGAGAGAAAAGAAGGAGCTGCAAAAAAAGGTGAAGAAGTTAGCACTCCTGGAAGAAAAAACAAAGAAGGAAAAATAATTGGAGGAGTTGAAGAGGCTGCAGAAGGAGAAAGAGGAAGTTGTAGCCTTAGTGGATGAAGAAGAGAAAAAAGATGAAGGTACTCCCCTGGAGATGCATAGGAGGAGAGAGGAGAAGGGGGAGTCAAGTGCCACGAAGGAAACAAATCAAAGGTTGGAGAAGATGGTGACAGAGTGGGTCGCCAACTTATCGCTGGGGGAAGAAGAAGAAGCGATGTTGTATGTTCCCCAGGAGGAGAGAGAGGCGGCGATAAAGGAGATAGAAGCAGAAAGGGATCCCTTGCGGTGCCAGGCGTTGGAGGATGAAAAAAAATGGAGGGGAAGTTGCACCTCACAAGGGAAAGGAGGAGGCAATTGGAGGCAGCATCGGAGATAGAGGAGTTAGCAACAGCAAGCGAGCAACATGCAAAGTTGGCAATGCAAATAGATGTTCAAAACACAAATGGAGATTATAGGCAAGAATGTGAAAGTAATGTTGAGGGCACAGCAAGAGCAGATGCGCTACCTAAGGCCCCATCATATAGCACTACAGTCCATACGCATGGGATTTAGAGATCTTGTGCATGATACGATACTGCATGTGGGCACAAAAGTACAGACACGATGTCGAGCGCATCAGTCTGGCACCGCACAAGGCAGCGCGGGACCCTCCCGACCGCGTCACTCAGGAGTCAGTCTGATCCTCGTCATAAATGCACATGGAGCTTCCGCAAGCCGCTCCTGCCGAGTGCGCCAGCCATACCTCTCGCGAGACCCTACGAAAGGATAGGGCCTACGCGAGGCACGACTTAACTCCACCTTACGGGAACTGTCACCTCCCTTCGGTGGTCGTATCCCCGCCGAGCTACCAGTCCACAGTACGAAAGTTGATCAGTTGCAATCGCAGAGGTGGACCAGCCGAGGGCATTTCTCATTCGCTGTAGCATAGGGGGTACGCACGGTTTTACGCCTCTATCGGACCCGCATGCGAACAGACATCTCGGGGGGCTGAGGTCCCAAGCGCGACTCGTCGCCGGTCGACTAGGACGCATCCCACACACCACGTGCACGCCACTCTAAGAATATAATAATAAAAATACACACACCTACACATACATATACAGAACGACATAGAACAAACAACGCGACAACACTCCTAGTCCCTTACTGGTCATCCCATAACTTTCCGATGCGGAAATCGGATAGGCATCACGCGCGAGATTTTGTATAAAAACCGTGCGGACGTTGGGCTAACTCATATCCACTAGCAATGCATGGATATGCAAGCAGCCGCAATGATGGCGTACTATGTAGTGTCCATAATCAAGCGGTCCCTCATGGATCCGAGTACCGCTTATGACACTCAAGTGTCAGACTCGAAGTATCGTGAAGGCTTGCCCCTTCACGATATTGCAAGGCTGAAGGAATAGTTGTGCGGCCGCCGCGGCACCTCCGACATTTAGGCCAAGTGTCTCGGTAGGCAGAGCAAATAGGCTCTGCACGGGGGGAGATCCCTTCCATGCAGAGTCTAGGGTCTGGGATGTATTGGACAAGGACCTCGAATCAGGGTCCAAGACCAACGTCCGACTGAGAAATCTTTAAGAAGCATACAACACATAGAGGGGTTTTCCTTCCTTTTCCAATCTCAACCCCTATTTAACCTTTACGCGTGGGCCCTCTCAGGCCACGCGAACACCCAACATAAGCACATACGTATATATATGTAAAGAGAACTAAGTATGTGACGATCCCTTCTCACAACCACAGTGGGACTCCTCACAGCCATATATATATGTATGTCAGCGCAGGCAGTCAAATCCAAAGTCTGGATCACCAAACATACCTACAATCACATCAAAGATTCAACCAAAAAGCCCATGCACTACACGGGGTCAACTTCAACCATTCCTTGCACTTACACCCCTTGCGTTTAGCCATACAAGCCTCACTCTTTGTGCAATTCTCAATATAAAATACTCAGTAATTTTCTTTAAATGGTCATTCAAATAAAGTCTGGGCGAAAACACAACAAAACAATTCAAATCACAAGGCTAAAGCCTTTAGGTTGAGTGACAAGAATGGATTGGAGTTGAGTCGTAAACCGACGAATCGACAACCGACCTGTTATCAGTGATAACAAAAGATGATCCTCGTAGGATCAAGTTGAATCTAGCCCAAATCCCGAATCAATCAATCAAGAAAACCTGTAACACAAAACATGTCAATCCCCAAGCTAAATCTATAAGTCCATGGAGAATAATCTCCATGTCACGATCTTGCTCAAAATTATTATATTTAACTAAGCCTACGTCTACCTCTAAGCAAGTGCCAAAAGAAAAGTAGACCTTGGCAGAATCTCCTCTATACAGAGTGGATTGTCATAACTGCCACCTGCCAAAATATAATCTAACTCCTCTGAACTAAGAAAATTTCGGCAGCGCTTCCCATAGGAAAAGTGTCTTCACATAATTTATACTAACTCAAATATGAAAACAAAAACAATCTCTAATTCTGGAAAGTGAAATTTTGTCTAACTCCACGAATTATGAAAATTTAGGCAACACTTCGTTTAGAAAGAACGTCTTTCGATATTATTACTAAGTCAGATATGAACTCATAAACAAAACCTGAGTTCAATTAAGACAAAATTTAACTAACTTCTTAGATTTGTAGAAATTTCGGCAACGCTTTCCGTAGAAAAAGTGTTATCCCAAGATTTATACAGAGCTAAGTTCAGAATCTAAAATGACTTTTTTCAAGGTCTAATTTTGTTTAACTCCCTGAATTAGCAAAAATTTGGGCAAAACTCCCTTTAGAAAAGGAGGTCTCCCAGATTTTTACTAAGCCAAAAAGTCAGAAAAACTGGACCCTGAAAAATACAAAATCTGACTAACTCCTTGGTTTTGTAGAAATTTCGGCAGCGCTTCCCGTAGAGAAAGTGGCTTACCAAGATTTATATAAGACCAAGTACAAATAAAAGATCCCAGAAAATACAGAAATTGACCTAAATAAAAAACCTTAGCCTAGAAAATGCAGGAATTGAAACTAACTCTTATAGCTCTAGCACGTGGCGAGCAACTAAAACAACTACCTATCAACTGAAACTCAGACTAAGTAGTGGTCGCACTTAGTTTCATGCAGGCCAAACCAAAAAAGTAAGTACCTTTACCATCCCAAAGTCAACTTAACAAACAATAGTTCATGGCCTCTCAATGATTTATCCCTTTATACCCAGCTTACATAGGTCATAAAGTTAGACCACCCAAACTTATGGAAGATGTCTAGCTCAGCCATGGAGTATACACAAACACAGGGCACAACAACTTTTCTCTTCTTTGGACATATGATTAGGCCACCCTAGTCGCCCTGAATTGTTTAAATATCCCAACTTTATATAATTGTCTGCACTTAGTATTTTGAGGTAGCATATAACTGAACCGATCATCTTTAGCTCAAGATTCAGTCTGCCCCTTCGTACCACAAGTTTATTCTTAATTAGTACTCTCTTCAGTTGGTGATAAGCTATAGTCAGACCACCCAAACTTATGGAACCCTGTCTGACTAGCCTGTTCATAGATAATATAATAATAAAGTATAGCCAAGTTATAACCTTCTGGTTCCAGCATGTGCATGGCGTTGGACCAAGACCACCCAAACTTATGGAACATGCCTTGGTCCTCGGCCTGGTTCATTTCTCTTAAAGCCAAAGCAGGAAGAGGCTGAGCCACCCAAACTTATGGAACATGCTCAGACCTCCTCGTTCAGAAACTAACGAAACTGAAAGAAACCCAAATTAAACGGAGACTCCGATTGAAGGGATGAGTCGGGCAGTACAGGATCGACAGAGTATCGGGTCGAGGTGTCGAACAAGCAGAAAGTGTCGTGGGTATGCTTCGTTGTGCTTAAGGCATCAGGTTCGCTCTCGTTCGCAGTGTGGGTTGGGCGCAGTTGAAACCAGGAACGGGAGTGAGACTACTCACCTAGGACTGGCGAGGCGGGAGAAGTTGAACAACGAGCCGCGGCGCCAAGCTATCGAGTCTGTATCTGCCCATATTTCAGTAGAGGGTACACTCACACTTGCACACTGATAAGTAGTAGGTCGAGGTTAAGAGAAAAGACGAGGAAGAGAAGAGCATACATGGTAGCGCTGTTGCATGGTAAGTTGAGTGCTTGTAAGAGAAAGGAGGGGAACTGCGGAGCAGCATACTTACCTGCTGGCTAATGACGTTGGCTGCTGTTGAACGAAGCGGCTGAAGAAAAGCCAGGCACGAGATTGCAGACCTATTTGATGGCTGGCGCGTGGCTCTGTTGATTGTAGTAGCAGAAGTCCAGTCGTGGGGCGCTTGTCGGAGCTTGGTGAAGGTTGCGCAACCAAATGTGCACACTCTACCTACTATATGGCCGGTTGGACCATCTTGTTGTTTCACTGCAGCGCAAGGGAGGGTTGTGTTGTTGGTTCATAGCCACATCTTGAGTTGTGGCCAGTGCGCTTCAGGACATGAGCTCTGAGGAGTGATTGAGCTTGAGAAGGGAGATTAGTGTTGTGATTTGGGAGGTTGGCAGAGGGTTGACTCTGGCAGTTTGACTTCAGAAGTTGACCCAGTTGTTACTGTTTGGCCATCATTGCGGGGCCCTCAGACGCGTCAAGGTTTCAAGGCCCTCTCGTCCGAGTCTGAGTGCATCCGTCTTGAATCTGAGAGACTGAATTTGTTTTCTTCTGCTCTTCTTACTCTAAGTCCTGTCTATTGGTTCTGAGAGGAAGGCGGCAGGCGGGGTTGCAACCCGTAGGACCGCAGCAAGACTCTGTGGGGAGTCATCCCACCGATTGCGGGAGCTCTGCCGAAACTCAGGAGGGGTTTTGGAGGTAGGGAACTGAAGGGTAATCATTTTTTTTCCTTCTATAAACCCAGCTATAACCCTTATCGGTATTCCTTGTTGCGTTTTGACTGAATATATTGCATGCCCCTTTACTTTGACTTTACGTTTGACTTTTTGGACATAACCAGACTAAGTAAAGGAATGTATGTGCAATGTCAGTTTCAATTTTATTGTTTGACTGAAAGCAGATTGTGGGATTGCATCTGGGGGAAGGATGGGAGACCAAAGGCGAGGATTGCTTGTGTCGGATTGGGTCAACCAAAGGCTGGACAAGTCTCCATAAGTTTGGGGAGACCCAGTGCTATGTTTATTTTGAATTGCCTGGAGAACCAGACATGTTCCATAAGTTTGGGTGGTCTGGTTGCTTTGACTTGTGAGGGCTGACTGTGAATGACTTTTCAGGGACCTCCTTTCTCTTACTAGCACTCGACTTACCATGCAGCAGCGCTACCATGTATGCTCTTCTCTTCCTCGTCTTTCTCTGAACCCCGACCAACTACTTATCAGTGTGCAAGTGTGAGTGTACCCTCTACTGAAATATGGGCAGATACAGGCCCGATAGCTTGGCGCCGCGGCTCGTTGTTCAACTTTTACCGCCTCACCAGTCCTAGGTTAGCAGTCTCACTCCCGTTCCTGGTTCCAGCTGCGCCCAGCCCACACTGCGAACGAGAGCGAACTTGATGCCTTAAGCACAGCGAGGCATACCCACGACACTTTCTGCTTGTTCGACACCTCGACCCGATACTCTGCCGGTCCTGTACTGCCCGGCTCATCCCTTCAATCGGAGTCTCCCTCTCTCTCCTTGGTACAACTACCTCCTATCCGATGCATCCGACCGCTTCTTCCATCAGAATAGGCAAGGCATCGACCTACAGGTAAGTCTCCCTCTTCGTTGCCCGCTTGCAACATCACGGTAAGTGTCGCCCGTCTAGGCTCTCCTATTCTTCCATCCTCTGTGTGCCACCCCCCTGGTAAGTATTGTTCACACCTGCCATCTTCAAAATGGACACAGTCCTAATGGACCTTCCGCTTGAGCGCGGCTACATGCATCGGCACCCTGATAACCACTCTCCCCAGTGCAACTCCTCCTTCCTATTCCCCTTAATCCACCACTCAATCTCAAAATCTAACATACTACTCCTCTCAAAATCTAACGTACTACTCCCGATAGCAACTTGTCTTGCTCCTTTCCATAGAGGAATGAGCGAGGCACAATAGCTATAGTTCTTTCTTTTCCCTTCGTTTCCGACCACTCCGTGCACCACCTTTTCTATAACTTCCCTTCCTACTAATTCTTCTCCCATTCCGACTTCACCAACGGGTTCGCCCTACCCAAAAATCATTGCTTCGCGTTTTCCTCCGTTCAATTCGATCGAGAATTGAACGAGATACTCGATTTTCCAACTTTCTCCACATCTGCGGATACCATATCCTCACGCAGCTCGTTCTCCTTCTCATCCTTATCCTACTGATCCTATAGTAAAACTAACCCCGCCATTCACCTCGCATCCTTCCAAAACCCCCGATTAACTCTCTAGCTTGCTCGATTCCGTCGAGAATCGAGCGAGATCTCAACTCCCACGCTTGCTATCTTCATCATGTCCCGCCATAGCTCCTCGCAGCCTTTTCTTCCTCTATCTTCTAATTTGCTAACATTTTGCTAAAGCTAACTTCAAAAATGGATTCGCTTAACACTAAAACCCTTATGTAGGTTTTTCCCTCCTTCAAATCCGATCAGAAATGAGCGAGATACACCTATTTCCTTCTTTTTCTTCACCTCCGCCGTCTCCGCTTCCCTTGCCCTGTCAATGCACTTGGTGCAGGAAGGCCCCCAAGTACTCCCTACCTCCTGTTACCCATTGCCTGCCTCTCCTGTCGTCTGCTCCCCGCCGCGCTCCCTTTAATCTGGCAGTGCCCGCACAGCCGCTGCCTGCCTTCGTGCCCGTCACTACTCCGTCGACCTCCTCCGCTTGGCACAGCAGTCGACAACAGTCGGCCCCCCTTCCATCCGCGAGTGTTATTCCGCGGTTCCGACCGTCCTCTCTCAGACACTCCAACGGGAAACAGTCGCTGGCCTATCGAAGAAGCTCGGTCCTGATGCTGCCGGCTGACCCCTGGCCAGTATTACCCACCTACTGCAGCAGGTACCGCACCTGCTGGTGGGTGCAGCTCCCGCATGCCCCCCCCCACTCCATGGGGGCTCAAGCACGGATGTGGCTGCTACGGGGTTCCCTGTGTGCCCGTAGCTTCCGCCACTTTGCTCTAGGCTATCCTGCCCAGGCGCAATGCGCCAACTTCCCGATCACATCGAACATGCCCACACCCAAACCTCTCACAATAGATCGCAGTAGGTGGGCACGACATTCGAAAAAGGCATCCTGCCACTCAAACTTTCCTCCGCTTTGTGGGCAGATCACCCACAGGTTCGCCAAAAGGGGCGCGTGCTCGAGGTCCTTGGCCGCCGCGATGGCCACCCACGGTCAGCGTCGCGCCTGACAGAATAAGTCAGAACATAAAATTTAGGAATAGTGGTGATAAAAATAATAAAACTCCTAAGAAATTATTTAATCGCCAAAACAAAATCGTTGGTACCGTCCCGACACCGCCAAAGACAAAGTCAAAGGGGATAGTCCCACAAGGCTCTCAACTCCCCGGTCCCTTCACGCTACTCTGACAGCACCAGCGTCGTCGCCGCTCAATCTCGACCCCTGAATCTCTCTGATGAAAGCCTGACGCGTTAACCAACAATGCTAGGCCCAGGGCTGGGTCTAGTTTTGGCGGTATCTAAACTAGGCGGATGCTGCACGTCACACAGATATACGGAAACGTTTTCAAAATCAGATGTCGATTCCGCCCTCCGCACGTCGCACAAGCCACAGGCAGGCGCACAATCAAAAGGCAAAAATCTTTTTAATCTTGATTTAAATCGTAAATAAATAAATAAAATAAAAATCTGGCCGACGATCACGCCGGTTCTTCAGTCATCAATAAATAAAATCATGCGTGCCTCAAGCTTGCAAGCCCACTCACTCTCTATTCTAGTCAACCTTCAGTCAATGTAGACCACATACGAAGCCGCGTCTAGCGCGGTATACTTAAACTTTGAACCAAATTTATTTTTCTGTCATTTGCAAAAACCAGGGCGGATACCCTTGTAAGGGTATTCGCACCGACAACGACTAGATAACACGGAGAAGTTTTGCGTAGGCGCTATCGAAGCCGCATGGACAACGCCCTTGAAGGAGGAAGAAGCACGCCCCCATAGAGAGCACGTAAAGGTGAAGTTCCCTGATCCCTACAATGGGAAAAAGGGAGAGAACTTCAATAACTGGGAGGCCAACATAAATTCGTAGGTGCACCTCCAGGATATCATCCCCGAGGAGCAAGTCCTCGTGACCTTCCACGCCCTCAGAGATGAGGCCTCCAACTTTGCCACGTCATTAGCCCGCGACGCTAGATGTGACAATGACATGGTCGCCTATTCATCGATCACGCCCCTAAGTGAGTTTCTGAAAGCCCTTCGAGATCCGTTTGCAGACGTCACTAGGGAGCTCAAGGCCTCTGACAAGCTGCAGACTATTCACTCACGACAGTGGAAAAGTGTTGGGGCACTCAAGGGCGTGATAGACGAGTTAGTCGCCATTCCTGACCATGGGGTCACTGAGCCCCAATTGGTTCAGTTATTCTTTTGTGCCATGCCCGAAAGTCTGCATGGGCAATTTTATGAGAAGAGTAGACAACCCAACATGACCTACGATACTTTGAGTAGGGATGTTGTGGCTATTAAGTCACAATGCATCCCAGTTTCCGCATTCTGGCACAAGGATCTGGATAAAGGCCAAAAGTGGAAAGGTCGTATCATCTCTGGCGAAGTCTGGGCCAAGGATCGCTTACATTAAATGAAGGTGGTATGGAAGGGGTTCCATATCATCAGATTGAATGGGGCCTTGAAGAGGAGTAGAGTAGCGTGAGTCAGGGGAGCACTTATGCTGCTATCGCAGCAGGAGGGAGGTCGCAAGGAAGAGGGAGAGGCCAGGGCCAAAGGGGCCAGGCCTCTGGTGGTCGCGGACAGGGCGACCAGGGGGTTGGCGGCAGAGGAAACCGCCAAGAGGTAGGGGTCAAGGTCCCCCCCAAAACCATCCTCGTGGCAATCGGTCACCTTATAGGAAGGGTGAATGGCACCCTGGTCGGCCTCAAGGCAGACCCTGGGAATCGCTGGTTTACACCAAACAGTTTGGCAAAGGAGAATTGATGATGGTGTGCATTTACTGCGGTGACTCGGTGTGAGGAAACCCGGGGAGGGGTCGCCTATTGTTCGCTGAAGCCAAGGGCCACTGCGCCTGTCACTCGCTGCGCCCGCTTCCGAGGTCCTCAACGGCCAGTAGGGTGTCAGCGTCAACACTGACCCGCTGCGCAGCCATTATGAATGTCGTTTTCAAAGTTCCTCACTACCCGCTGCCTTGCAATAAGATCCATGGATCATAAATAAATCGCCGAATTCCAAGTTTGCCTTATGCATAAAGTTTGTCTTGCTCAGGAAGGAAGGTGTCTCACGGTTTCAGCAACACGACAGAGGATAATTTTCCCCATCAACATCAAGGGTCAGTACTCTCATCACACACTACAAAGGATTTCAATAGTGCTTTGAGACAGGCACAATAATGTTTTAACCAATCAACGTTTTCTTTCAGGTTAAGGGTCAGACAGTCAAAGATCAGGCAATCACAAGATGTGGTGCGTCGACTTCTCTTATTACAAACAAAGATTATTCGATAAACAGCGGTCCAGCGCTGAGTTTTAGATTTTGTGATGACGTACCAACTAATGCCTTTTTTTAGGAAAGTGCAATTTTGCGTGCCAGCCCGCCACAGGCGCAGAAAGTTGTTCCCCCCCCAGATGTGAATCATCAAATTGTCGCGCCGAAGCGGCAAATCACACTCCCGTTGTTCTCAGAGTTGGCTTTCACTGAACTCATGAGTTTCGATTGGCTGTCAGTTATCAGGTGTTGGGTCTCTCCCCCTCTGACCCTACTTCTCTTAGAGTAATCAATCAATTTATGCCTTTTCAGGGAGAGCGACAACCAGATCCACTTGAATACTGCCCGTACGCAGGCCCCCTGCGAGAAATTTGGCTAAAGACTTTCAGAGCGGCTGTTCAGAACTTCAGACGCATATCGGGGCAGTCATCTCATTTCTCTAGTGCAGCCCACAAGTTTTGGATCGCACAGTCAGAAGTCACACTCCTCTGGCTCGATCCAACAACGGCGGATTGGTAGAAATAGTTGATTAAATACCTACACAGACATTCTCTCTCTCTCTCTCTCTCTCTCTCTCTCTCTCTCTCTCTCTCTCTCTCTCTCTCTCTCTCTCTCTCTCTCTCTCTCTCTCTCTCTCTCTCACGCTTCTCACTCAATAGGAAACTAGGATGGGTATATCCATTAGCTGGCCGACCGTAGTCTGCTGGGTCAAGCTCAAAAGTGTCCAATCGAGTTCAAATTCAGACGAGCCCCGCTGAAGAATAAGGCTATCAGGGAATTCGGGTAGGTATCTCTCAGGCCCTCACGGGCATCTCTCACTCCCTTGCATGTATAACTCCCCCACATTCTTGAAGATCTCCCCTTTCCCTCTTCGGATCTGAGTTCAGGCAGCATGTTCCGTTATGAGATTGACAGCCCTTCTCAAAGCAAACCCTCGCCGTTACTCGCTCATAACCAATCGATGTCTCACGTGCTTGTTTATGTGCTAGTTCAACAACGGGAATACCTGATCAATCGGCCGGCTGCATGCTCGTTTGCACGATCAATGACACTGGTTGCCCCCGTCCGAAGTGGAAATACTTGTTTGGCTCACCAACAGAGTGCTCAACTGCCAGATAGCAGTGGAAATACTTGATTGACTCACCGACAACCGCCAGATAGCAGCGGAAATACTTGATCAGCGGGGTACTCAATTGCCAGATTAATGATATTGGCCGCTCCCACTAGCGGCGGGGATACTTGAATAGCCGACCAGCTGAATGCTCAATTACCGAACTAGTAAAACTTGGTTGCTCCCGCCAGCACCGGGAGTACTTGAATAGCCGACCACGTGGAATGCTTAATTACCGAACCAGTAAAACTTGGTTGCTCCTGCCAGCACCGGGAGTACTTGAATAGCCGACCACGCGGAATGCTTAATTACTGAACCAGTAAAGTTGGCTGCTCCCTCCAGCAGCGAGAATACTTGAATAGCTCGCCGACTGCGGGAGCTGATCTCTCCCGCCAGCAGCGGGATACTCGATTGGCGGATCACAGAACCTGATCACTCCCGCCAGCAACGGGATACTCTATTGGCAGATCTCAGAACCTGATCACTTCCGCCCGCAGCGGAATACTCTATTGCCAGATCTCAGAACCTGATCACTTCCGCCCGCAGCGGAATACTCTAT
>BFEA01000833.1:481049-495469 GCA_003427395.1 Chara braunii | reverse complement strand
AGCTACCCCGGTCCCATGAGTGGTGGGTGTGGCCCCGGGGGGGGGTCTGGGGTGGGGCATAAAACCCCATTTTTGGGGTTTAGCCCATGTGGTGCGCGCTCTGGCTGCGCACCCCCCACTATTTTTTTTATTTTTTATTTTTTTGAATTTTTTTGATTTTTTTTATTTTTTTTTTGGGGGGGGGGTGTCTGGAGCCGGGGTTGGGGGTGCCCACCCCCGGACCCCCGGACCCCCGCTGGGGCCCCGGGGCCGAGGCTCGACAACCCTGGATCAGAGATATCTGTCCAGGTCTAAAGATCAGTCACGATGAGGAGTCTTTACTTAACATTCTAATTCTATAAATTCGTTTCGTTTAAACCCATATCACCTTGTTTTCCAGATGAGGGACTGCTATATTATTTTCGTTTAGCGTGAAGAGGGAGACTAGAGCAATCAAGTCTGGGAGAGGGTTATTACATTTCCAATCATTTGACGCTCATTTCTTAGACCTACCCAATCACTTTCTTGGAAGTTCTTACCTTTCTTGATGTATGATGGTTTTTAGATTTTCTTCCACATGGTGGCATCGCGGGAGTTTTCATCCTTTCCATGGACTTGCATTAAAGTGTAAAGAATAACCTTGAAACTCTCTAATCCATTCATTATTGAAAAGGGGCCGTCGGATAACTTCCTCCCATCTCAGTAAGGGGTGTTTATCCGGTAGAGGATGTTTCATCCACGTTAGTTGGAGATTGAGCCAGAATGGATCCTTACAGATGTCTTGTCTTACAGTCCCTCTGTCTAAGTTTTATTGTATGCTTGGTTTCTTGGTGCGTATCTTGGGATGGATCATGAACGATTTTCTAACCACACTGTTGGATCAGTAGTTTCCACAGTAAGGGGGAGCAAGTCTCCTTATTTGTTCCCAAGCTAAAGCACTCCATGCAGTTTGTGGATTGAAGAGGAGTCTCTTGATCCATTGTATTGAGAGTGTTATGACTTGGGCGGTCGGTTCTATAATGTCGAACCCACCTTCAGATTTAGGTTGGATTATAACATACCATGCAACCCTACTAATGACATTTTTTTAATCATGGTTACCCCTCCATAGAAATGTCATGAGTAGATGTTGAAGGCATTTGATGGATAGTTTATCTAGTGCCCATATAGCTGATTTATACCATGTGGATGCTAGAATAGCGTTATTAATAGCTACGGAACGACCCATGATTGAAGTATGTTTATTTTTTCGCAAATTTAATTTATTTTTTGCATATTGGATGATCCATTCATTATTGGTTTTGGGTTTACCTTCTGCCGACAGAGAAATACCTAGGATTTTAATTGGTGTATCATTGGCTACCCATTTTATGCGAGGCAATTCTGGTGGCCTTCCTTCCTGATGATGGATCCACCACTCTAGGGTCTTATTACCCCAATTAACTTTCATGGCAGATAATCTGCAAAATTTGATCATGAGTCTGTGAATTGATTCCATATTTTCTTTTGTGGCATCCACCATTAATGAAAGATCATCAGCAAAGACGGAGCATACTGGAGTCGTCTCTTCTGGGGTAGATGATATCTGAATTTTTTGGATGTCCTTATGACACCTAATGTTTGCTGCTAGTGCTTCCATTATGATGAATCGCATTGATGATAAATAAAAAAAGGAGCAAGTGAGTCCCCTTGCCTGAATGATCTCTGCAAATTTATTGGAGTCACATTGCCATTTATCATGATCTTAGTGGTGGCCCTATGATTCATGATTTCCACCCATCTCCTAAAGCATGACCCAAAGTTCATTTTTTCAAGGCATTTAGACAGAAAGAGTCAGTCAACATAGTCATAGGCTTTTTCAAAATCAATGAAGATGAATGCTACATATGTTTAGATTGACGAGTAATTTTAATGAGTTCGTTTATCAACAGTATGTTATCTTGGATGTCTCTGCCTGTGATAAATCCTGATTGAGCAGGATGAATGATGTCTGCGATGATATTCAACATCCTGTTTGCAAGTGCATTAGCTATTAATTTATATACTACCGTGAGAAGAATGATAGGTCTGTAGTTTCTAATGTTGGATTTTTCTCCTTTCTTGTAGAATCAAGTGAGTACACCCTAACTAACAATCCCCCCCATTTCTCCTGAATTCCAAACTGGCTGGTAGTAGTCCATTAAATTCTGAGACAGGGATTCTCACATTGCTTCCCAAACTTCTTTGGGAAAACCATCTATACCTTGTGTTTTTTTTTTCCTCCATCAGAATTAAGGCCTTCAAATTTCCTCTTTTGTAAGTGGTTTCTCTAACTCATCTCGTTGAATATTCGTTATACACCTTTTGAGAGGGATTAAAAATTCATCTATTTCAGTTAGTCTCTGGTTCTTAGGAATTGAAGTATTTTGAGATGTGAATAAATCTTTGTAGAAGTCCCTTATTATTTTGGTACAGACAGATGTAGAGGTAGTTAGGGGTTCATTCATTTTGAAGGGGTTAGCCAGTGCCTCGATTGTTGATCTTCAAATTCTTGTACTGGTCATGGCAAAAAACCTAGCTTCCATAGCCCCCTCCAGCTGGTGTCTTCTAAGCTTACCACTGATTCTAGAAGCTTCTCATTTGTACTTCATATGTTTGAGTAATTCTTCTTTCAATTTTTGAATTTCATCTGCTAGAGCATCTATGGTTTGTTCTCTTCCTGCTTGTTTTCTCTTTCGTGAAGGTCATAAATGCGTTTATGTAGATCTATTTCCTGTTGATGTCTTTGTTTGGCCAAGACTTTGGAAAATTCATTTTATGGTCCAAAAGCACCAGACCATTATTGAACCAGTTAATGTCATTGTTAATGATGGGTCTTTGTTCTTTCCAAAACTCTCATACATTTTTTATATAGTGTTTAAAACTCATATTTTTAAAGTGAGATGTGTTTAGTTTGTAGTATCCTTTCCCTTGGTCCGACTTTTTTCTAAAGGCGAACACAGTCATCCCCATAGCATGGTCCAAACCCGGGAAGGGGCTGCGTGAAAGGATACTAGCAAATTGTAGAGCTCCTTGTATTTCTTGTGATACAAAAATAATGTCAATTCTAGATTTCATGATTTTATTTCATTGATTTTTCCTGAAACAAAAAAATGATCTAGTCGATGGGTTGTCTCCTGAAGTAGTCGAAAAGAGAGGATGTATGTCGTAAGTTGGATATTATTTGCACAACAGTTTCTACGTAAGTTGGACATGGGGAAAAAATTGATAATCGGTCTAGATTACGATCACGTGTTGCATTGAAGTCACCTACCCTAATGAGGGGGATTCCTTTTGGGGCCATACACATTAAGTATACCGACTACCTCCAATTCCATCATGGCCAAAATGAAACCCCATCTCCCCTCCTGTTGATCAGCCTCCCAATTAAGCACCTCTATCTTGGATTTCGACGGAATCCAAATGGCCACTCTTGCACTCATTGGTTTGGGAGCATGTTCTCTATACGCCGTATAGGGCCATATTTCTTTATGAATATGGTTATGGGATGGAGAGTTCATTACATGTGTTTCTTGAATGCAAATCACGTCCAACCATTCTTTCCTTCTTCTTCTTTGAGCAGCTCTAGTATAGCTTGCCTCTTGTTTTTCTTTGCTGAGGTCAGCCTGTTGACATTAAGAGTTCTTATATCCAGGTCCGCACTTCTTCTTAGGTGCTTCCAACTTTTGTCTTTATTATATAGCAAGTCTATCAAGTTCACTACATCCCTTTTTCCCTCCATATTCTATAATATTTTTCCATTAACTCTAAACGACTGATCTTAAGCAGGATTTAAGCAGGATTTAAATATTTTTTCACAATGGTTTGTCCAGAATCCCTCCTCTCTCCAGGGAGGCTTTCTGCAGCATCCTGAGGAGCAGGGCGATTACATCATTCTCATAACAAAATTGACTAGGCTTTATTTTGAGAATTTGCAGATCTTTTAGTGATTCCACTCCTATCCATCTTAAATTAACTGGTCATTAGCCTTGTATCTCAAATACACATCCCAATCTGCAATTCTTTCTGGTTCTGAGATGAGAGTGAGTGTGGCCAAACTTCCAAGGGGGAAATGATCCTTGATAAACTTAGATGAGGCGAAGTTAAATAAGGTTTCATCTTCTTTTTCCTTGGTAAGGTTGGGGAGGGTTAAGAATGGTGATGTAGCTCTTTGAATGGTATTTTTCCCATACTGTGAGTCTCTGACTTCCGAGAGACCTGCCTCCCAATGTCCTTTCTTAAACCTAACAGGGAAGAAGACAATTCCAGATTTGGAAAGAGGAAGAGAAGCAACTTCTAATTTAGTTCTCAGTTTCTGCCTCTTACTTGTGGAATCATTCAGAACAGGTTTCCCAAGGGGAGGGACAGAGGGCCTCAGGATATCTTTTGAAAGGTCAATCTCATATTCGTCGTAGTTTGTTGTGAGGTTCTCTTCTGTTTCTTCCACTCTTTGCTGTTTTACATCACCCCTCACTCTCTTGAGATTGAGGCTGAGTACTAGGGTCCCATTCAATCAGAGACGATCTCCTAGCTGTCTGATTGGTATTTTTACAGTTTATTTGGATATTTTTTTTCTCCCCTGTGATTGGGGAGATCATCTCTACCACTGTCTTTCCTTTGTCCTTCTACTTAGTGATTTCCTTAGAGGGTGGCCAACACTCAAGGAGTGATATCGAGGAGCCTTGTTGTGAGGAGGGAGTTAAAGACCAGTCAGTCATTTTGAGGTTTCCTTCAGACATGTCCGTCGGACCTGGTGATCCCTGTTCTGAAATTATAAATTTGACAGTGTCAAGCGGGACCTGCTGTGATCCACATAGAGATTCTTCATGTGTATTCTCCTGAGTAGGTATATCATGGCTACTATCCGGACGTCCGGACCGCCGTCCGGACGGTCTGGATTCAGTCCGGAATCCAGACGTCCGGTCTGGAAGGTCCGGATCTGACAAATTTCGAGGAAAAAAAAAAAAAAAAAAAACGGTCCAGGACCCTTCCCCATTGAGGAGCCAAGCCCCCAAAATTGTTTTCGGGGTTTTTCAAGCCCGTTTATGCTTTTTTGGGGGGTCCGGACATGCGCTATCTCTGTAGTAATTTATTAGACAACCCCAATTTTTAAATTATTAATAATTCATAACCTTTTATTAGTTCTTTAAGTTTTTTTTTAAGCTTTTTATAGTTTTTGACTTTTAACTCAAGTTTGGTTAGAAATTCTGATATGACTCTTAGGCAAAAGTGGTTTGCATTGTTATTCTGCATAACATACTTTTTTTTGAGATTTTTTTTTTTTTTTTTTGAAGGTCCGGACATTTCCGGACCTGTCCAGACTTCTGGACCGTCCGAATCCCCCATGTCCGGAGGTCTGGAAATGTCCGGGAATCCGGACGTCCGGAAACTATCGGACACGGTGTCGGGCGCATTGGTCCGACACCGCACATGGCAGCGCGGGACCCTCTCGGCCGCGTCACGCAGGAGTTGGACCAACCTCGTCATGAACACACCAATGGAGCTTCCTTAGGCTGCTCCGGCGGAGTGCGCCAGCCATACCTCTCGCGAGCCCCTACGACAGGATAGGGCCTACGCGAGGCACAACTTACCTCCACCTTACGGGAGTTGTCACCTCCCTTCAGTGGGCGTATCCCCGCTGAGCTACCAGTCCACAGTACGAAAGCTAATCAGTTGCAATCGCAGAGGTGGACCACCCGAGCGCGTTTCTCGTTCGCTGTAGTATAGGGGGTACGCGCGGTAATACGCCTATCGGACCCGCACGCGAACCGACATCTTGGGGGGCTGAAGTCCCAGGCGCGGCCCGTCGCTGGTCGACTAGGACGCATCCCACACACCACGCGCACACCACTATACGAACACAAAAAAATAAAACACACACACACACGAAACGACACAACACAAACAACGCGACAACCCTCCTAGCCCCTCGGTAGCTAACCCATAACTTTCCAATGCGGAAATCGGATAGGTGTCGCGCGCGAGACTTAATATAAAACCGCGCGGACGCAAGGCTATCTTATATCGACTCGCGATGCAAACGTGCGCAAGCAGTCGCAATGATGGCGTACTATGTAGTACCAATACTCGCGCGGTCCTCGCTAATCTCGAGGGTCGCATTCGACACTCAAGTGTCGGCTGACACGTGCCTTGAGGGTTAACCTCTCGACGCTGGACAACCGCCATGCGCGGTTGAAGACCACACACCCTCTTCTGCACTCTGTGCACAGTGGGTGGTACACAGGTCTATATCTGTGGTGACAGTCGCTTCTTGCGGCCCTGGGGGTAAGTCCTACTCCGGCCCTGGGCAAAAGTCAAGGGGTTTGACTTTGACTGCTGCCACGGACTACAACGTCTAACTAAAAAATACCAAAAAGCAAAGGACAACAGGGGGTCTCCCTTTTCTCTCAAGCCATAATCTGGCTAACCCCTGCGCACGATCTCAATAAGCTGCGCGCATACCCAAGACACATATAAGTATATATATACAAGGCTTATTTATATAGGACGATCACTTCTCATAGTCACAGTGAGGCTCCTCTCAGCCGTATATGTATGAAATCACAGGCAATCACAAGCGTCCGAACCACAACCATACCTGCAATCACATCAAAGATTCATCCAGAAGTCCACGCACTACACTGGGTCAACTTCAACCATTCCTTGCACTCGTACCCCTCGCTTTAGCCATAGAAGCCTCACTCGTGCAACTCTTAAATAAATACTCAGTACTTTTGTTGGATGGTCATTCAATAAAGTCCAGGTGAAAACACAACAAAACAGTTCAATCACAAGGCTAAAGCCTTTAGGTTGAGTAACAGGCGTGGATTGAAGTTGAATCGTAAACCGACGAGTCGGCAACCGACCTGTTATCAGTGATAACAGAAGGTGATCCTTGTAGGATCAAGCTGAACCTAGTCCAAGTCCTGAATCAATTGATCAAGAGGACCTGTAACACAAGACAGGTCAATACCCACAGCTAAATCTATAAGTTCATGGAGAGTAATCCCCATATCGCGATCTCACTCAAATCAACCTAATTAACTAAGCCTAAGTCTACCCTCACGCAGTGCCCAAAGCAAAGGTAGACCTTGGCAGAGTCTCCCCTATGCAGGGTGGATCGCCAGAATCGCCACCTATCAAAATATAATTTATCTCTTTTAAACTAAGAAAATTCCGGCAGCGCTTCCCGTAGGAAAAGTGTCTTCTTAGAATTTATATCAGCCCGAATATGAAACCAGAAATAGTCCTCGACTTTCCAAAGTTCAATTTTGCCTAACTCCCTGAATTAGCAAACATTTGGGCAGCACTCCCTTTAGAAAATGAGACTTTCCATATTTTTACTAAGTCAAATACGAACCTTAGACAAGGCGAACTTTGAAAAACCAGAATTTGACTAACTTCTTGGATTTGCAAAAATTTCGGCAGCGCTTCCCGTAGAGAAAGTAGCTTACCAAAATTTATACAAAGCCAAGTATAACAAAAGATCCCAGAAAATGCGAGAATTGATCTAAGTAAAATAAACTTAGCTCAGAAAATGCAGAAATTGAAACTAACTCCTATCGCTCTAGCACGAGGCGAGCCTCTAAAACAACTACCTGTCAACCTGACACTCAAACCATGTAGTAGCCTCACTCAGTCTCATGCAGGCCAAACCACAAAGGTAAGTACTCTCACCATCCCCAATTCAACTTGGCAGACAATAGTTCGTAATCTCTCGATGTTTTATTCCCTTATACCCAGCTTACATAGGGCATAAAGCCAAGCCGTCCAATCTTATGGAACCTGCCTGACTCAGCATATGACTAAGCCGTTCATCTTAGAACAAGGCTTAGCCGTCCCGAACTGTTTAATATCCAGATTATATATACCTCTCTGAGCTTGGTGTTCAAAAGTTTGGCATAGGACTGAGTCGTTCATCTTAGAACAAGGCCTAGCCTGCCAAGGGTACCTTCAATTATACTTTTAGTTATACTCTCTTCATTCCATGATAAGCTATAGCCAGACCGTCCAATCTTATGGAACCCATGCCTGACTAGCGTGTTCATAAATAGGATAGTATAAAATATAGCCAAAATTTAACCTTTTGGTTTTCAGCATGTGCGAGGCATTGGGTCAGCCAGACCGTCCAATCTTATGGAACATATTTGGTCCTCTGCCAGGTTCGTTTCTCTTTGATCCATTGTGTGTGGCATGAGTCTAAGGTCGTCCAATCTTATGGACATGCTTTGGCTTCTGCCAGAATTACTCCCTCAGAATAAAACAAGAGGAGGCTGAGCCGTCCAATCTTATGGACTTGCCCAGGCCTCCTCGCTCAGAAAGAAATAAAACAGAATAAACTCCAATCAAACATGGTCACCAAACCCTCCAATCTTATGATACAGGTTTGACTCCCGAAAAGTCAGTCACAGTCAAACCCTCACAATTCAGAGCAATCAGACCGTCCAATCTTATGAAACTGGTCTGACTCTCCATGCAATTCAAGAATAAAACACAGCGGTCAGGCCGTCCAATCTTATGGAACTGGTCTGACCTCGTAGGACCCTGCCAACCTCAAGCAAAACCATCTTTCGCCCACCCTTCCTCCAGATGCACCCCTTTTGTGTTCACAAACTGCGGCAATCAACAAACTGAAACTGCGATTGCACACGCATTCCTTTATTTAGTCTAAATTGGGTCTTGTCAGTCAAACCAAAGTCAAAATAAGGGTGCACACAACATACTCAGTTAACGCATAGAGAGAAGTACAGATTTGGGTTATAATAGGGTATATAGAGGGAAAGCAAAGGTTACCTCTCAGTTCCCTGCCTCCAGAACTCCTCATGAGTTCCGGCAGAGCTCCCGCAATCAGTGGGGCGAACCTCCCACATAGGCCTTGGCGCGGATTACGGGTTGCAATCCCGCCTGCCGCCTTCCTCTCAGAACCAATAGACTAGACTTAGAATAAGAAGGGCAGAAGGAGAAAGTTTGAGCCTCTCAGATACAAGAGGGGTGCACTCAGACTCGCAGGAGAGGGTCTTGATACCTTCGATCGCCTGAGGGCCCCGCAATGATGGCCAAACTGCAGCAGCAACCCGTTTAGACGGACGTCAATGCACCCACTGCCGACCCCCCTGGCGATCCCTCGACTCACAATAGCAGCCCCTTCACCCAACAATCTCAGTCATCCCACAAACTTACAATTCTCAATGCGTCGACTATTGGCCGAGCTCACACCCTCGCGGCCCTGCCCCCGGCTACTTCTTGCAGTGGGCAAATAACCCACCCGCCAACTGCCTGGCCTGCACCTCGCGACTGGTCCGTTTTTGCACAGATTGACGAGGCGAAAAACAGACCAGCTGTGACGCACGTGCGAAGGGCACGCGCGGGGATGGTGAGAGAGAGAGAGAGAGGGAAGATGGACACACACGAGAAGCAGCAGCTGAGTGAAGGTCCAGTCCGGCTGAATGAATGAACGAACCACTGAATGAATGAACCTCCCGCCCTGGACCTAGGCCGAAGTGATATACCGGCCTGGGTCCGGTAGCGGGATAACCTGGTACCGGACCAGGGTCAGGCCGGCGGCCTGAAACTGGTCCGGCCTGCCGGGCCGGAGGGGTACCGCTCCACCAGCCCCCGTACGGATCTTCAGTCCCTGTGGCTGTTCCGCTGCCTCACTGCTCCAGTGGGATAGTGGTACATGGCCAACAGGCAGGTCTGCCGCCCTACGGCCCGCCCCCACTCCCTCCTTAGATGTACATCACTTGAGCAGCGCACGTGCCCACAACGCCCCTCCACCGACTTCAACACGATGTCCCGGAGTGCTTGTGGACCACAGCCAAGACCAGGTGCGTGCCCCCCGTTCGTTATTTCCCTCTCTCACTCTTCAACCGCAGAGGGGTGCAGACCTGGACGAATCTTTCGCAGACTGCAAAGGAATCTCTTGCGCTTGTCGTCTTCCCCTACGCGGCTCCCTTTGGTCGGATGTACAAGCCCGGACGAACCTACCCCAAGATACAGAAAGTTTACTCCCTATCTCCCGAAACAACTAACTATTTTCACGGGCGCAGCCCATACTCGTAATACCCCAAATCTACCCATTAGTAACCGAAACCGACCTTACGATCCAACTCGCGATCATCAAGAACCCCCGTTCAGAATCTTTCCCCGTTCGTTTTGGTCACGAAACGAGCCGGGTATGACTTTTCCCATTTCCCATTCGCAGCCATACCCCTTTCCATCACCGAATGTACCTGGTCGAGAAACCAAGCCAGGTTCGTTCCCCTCTTACTAACTTTCTTCCCACTACTCCAAAGCTCAAACCAAACTACTATTGACTTCGTCCTCCCTCTAAGCGTCTATCTTACTCCTTTCACTCGATTCATTCGAGAATCGAGCGAAATTTCGTTTCTTCATTCCTCACCTTCTCCCGATCTACCATAGCTGAACGCAGCCAAACCTTCTTACTAACCTTTACTTACTAACCATTCCACTGATTCGGTACTCTCAACGGACTCGCCCACCTGCCAAACCCCCGGAATGACATCCCCTCCGCTCGTTTTCGGTGAGGAACGAGCGAGACACTCAATCCTTACTCCCTGCCATATCCGCCTTCGACCCTCTTCCCGCACGAGCTTTCCTACTAACCTTCTAATCTACTAACTTTCACCTAGCACTGACTTCATAGTCATACTCGCCTTGGCCTAAACCTCTACTTTAGCCCTTTTCCCGATCGTTCTTACTAAAAATCGACTAATACTCTCGCTTTTCCCTTTTCCCCCCTCTACCTCCTTCACTTTGCCATAGCCCCGGCGCAAGCTTCTTCTTCACTAACTCTCATCTCACTAACTCTCTATGAAAACTAACTCTATCAGCGGATTCGCCTGGGCTCAAAAGCCCGATTTTAGTCTTTGTCTCCCCCGATTCAACTAGCAATCGAAAGGAACTACGATTTCCTGATTGCGCCCTGCCTGCCTTTCCGCCATATCCCGCGCACACAGTCTTCCACTAACCTCTAACTCCACTTATCCATCACACAAACTAAGCCCACAACTGAACTCGCCTTCCCTCAAAACCATGAGTCCGCATCTTTCCCCGCCCGTTTCCGCCAAGGATCGGGCGGGTTTTCATTCTTTCCATTTCCCCTTGGCCATTGCCCGTAACTCTCGCAGGCACCTTATGCGCTTTCCAGCCCGGGTTCATTCGCCTATCTTTTTGCGTTTTGCCTGCCCGCCTTGCCTCCCTGCTGCCTATCATCCTCCGCGCCGCCCCTCGTAGCCCGGTTTCCTCGGTGCGCTGTGTCTTTCTTCCCTCACCTCCGCTTTCTTCCTCGCTAAAACCCGAATGCACCTGGCGCGTTTCAACGCCCGGGTTCATCCGCTTCCCTCTATTGCGCCGCCCTGCTCCGCTCGCCTTGCTTCCCGATCTTCCTCAGCACTGTGGCCGTCCGACTTTCAGTTCGCTGGCTGCGCTCGGCCAGCCTCCCCGCCATCCCCGATCTTTCCCACACCGAGTGTACCCGATCCCCCTTTGCGTCTCGGTTCACTCGGAGTCCCCACTGCCTTTGCTCTCGGCTTTACCGCACTGCCGTTCCGCACCCGATACTGTACCTGCACAGCGCCCGCCTCCGTCCAAACTATGACCGCGGAAGTAAACAACCGGAGCGCCGCGGCTTCTCCGCACTTTATCCGCGTCCCCTCTACACAGGCGCCGTGCGAGTCTTCGCTGCATCGTTCCAATTCGTAACAGATGTCCCGAGGGACTTCGGCCGTGACCACACCCCGCAGCTCCTCGGAATCCGAACGGCCCTGGCCACTCCGAAATACTCGTCTTTCGCTTACCGTTTTCCCATCCTCTCGACCTAAATGCGGCTTATACTCCAATAGCTCATGGGTACTTCCACTGAGTCAAGCCCATGGGTCAGCGGCCCTGGCTCGGATCCCGTACTGGACCCATAGCGAACATAGAAACAAAGGCAGAAAACAACAACAGAAAAAAATAAATAATAGTATTAAAACAAACCCCAAAAATAAACGGGGCAACCATCAAAAGGGCAGGCCACGGGGCCTATCAGCAGTTCCCCGATCCTATAGGGCAGGCCCGCGGTCGGCTTCCCCAAACAAAACTGAGAGGGATAGCCCCACCGGGCCCTCAACCCCTCGGTTTCCTCCAACGCTTCGCCGCTCCCTTGCCACTGCATGCTGGCCTCAACCCCCGAACCTCCATAGTGACAGTCCCCCACCATAACCTATAGGGCTAAGCCCAAGCCTGAGACAAATGCCCACAGAGTACCATACAACGCAGTGCGGCGCGGCGCTTTGGGCCAACAACCCGGCTGCGCGGCTCCCAGTGCCCGCGCCGGCTTGCTTATACCGTGCCATAATTGCCCCGCACGCCATCCTACGGCCCCCTGCTCACCGCACGCAGTCGCGCCGTCGTCGATGTCGTCGTCCTCGCACGCGCACTTGCCTCGGTCGCAAGAAAATATCCTTAATTCCAACTTAATCAAAAATAAATAAATAAAAATAAAACAAAGTCAAACCGACCGGCGTCCGCGCCGGCTTTATAATCAACGGCAAGGAAAGAAATCCCGCGCGCCTTAAACCCTGCGCGCCCACGCACTCTCTGTTCTAGTCAACCATCCGGTCAGCCTCCGTACTTAATTTTTAAACCAAAGCTATTTTCTGTCACTTTCAAAAACCAGGGCGGATACCCTTGTAAGGGTATTCGCGCCCACAACGGGTCCGGTTCCATGTCCGGAAATGTCCGGGTCCGGGTCCGGCGTAGCCATGAGGTATATTGTTCTCTATGTTTACCCTGGGCTGCTCCTATTACCGCTGCCAGCAACATTAGCAGGCGTTAAAAACAGAAGTTAAAAAAAGTCGGACTTTATATGTTGGAATGGCATGCTCAGCCTGGGAGTAGCAGCAATCTGCTACCACTCCGTGATCCAATCACGCAAAGGCATATTGCCTTGTCAGAGTGTAAACACCTTAAAAGCTTTCACCTCTCCCAGCTCCTCAACTTGGAACCAGGTCTTCAACAACCTTCTTCCAATCAGCCCAACTGATTTTCGTAAACAGGTGTGCAACGGTGACCTGATGTCACTGTGCCGGGTGATCAAGCTAAGTCTGACATGTGCTGGTCAACTGAAGATAAACTTGATATATTCTCATCCTCAAGAATGTGATGGATGCCCGGCGCATTGGTAAAGGAGTGCCAGCACGAGATTGGGTCGGCCTTGTGATAGCCACCGACGGAAGGGACCTTGATCTTGGGCATTGTATATTCTGTCAAACTCTGGAAAACAGTTGGCCGCTGCCACCTCAACGAAATAACCTGCAGTGGGCATATCTTTGAGGCATGTCATCAATGGCCTGTGCAACGCTTGACGCCAAATGTGTACATGAGCTAGCCATAGCCTGAGGCTATTTCTCCAAAGCATGTACTCGATTAGACAGATCATCACACTGCACATCCTCATGCTGTTGTAACAAGCTATCACCACTTGGGAAAATTTGTTCAACAGTAAGCTGATGGCGTCGTCCAACTGCGTGTGCCCAGAAGCAGTAGCCTTGCTACCAAAAACCAAGGCACCAAACATAATGGTAGTGTCCTCAATGAACACAGCCTTGCAGGTAGGTAGCATCCAAACCTGATGTGCACCTACATCTGCCTCCTGCTGCTGCATGGCAGCTGGTTCTTGCGCCTTGCACTTTTTCTTCCTCCAATCATTTCACCTCCGCCTCCAGTTCCTTGTTTGCTTGCTGTGAAGGTGTAGGGCAGATACCAGCCTATGAAAGCCGCTACCACAACTGCAGACCCTCACTCTTGCCAGTCCGCCTCCTCTCCTCACAAGTGTTACACTGCTACTGCATCTAACGCTATTTCAACTGCAACATTGAACTGAGCTACCTCTGTGTATGAACTGACTCATGGGGCCAAGCTACATACTGCTTGGCCATTACATACTCCATCCAGTAGCTCTCCTGGGCCCTCGGATCTAATCCAATTGGATGGTACAGAAGAGTGCTCAAGGTCCTGGTCCAGTGGCCCACGCAAATAAAATGTGGGGCTTGAATCCCTGCCAAACGTCCAGGCTCACCTGCGCCTGTTCTGACATCAAAAGACTATGAAAAATATAGGAACCTGAGAAAATCAGAACGTCCCGAAAATAAAATAAAAAATAAACAAAACAGACAAAAATAGCTCATGCTGCCTGAAAGAATGAACCAAGGCCAGAAAATGTGCTGCCGTTCTATGGCCACCTCAGAATTACACGTCCGGCCATAGGTGTAGCGGACCTTGGGTTGGCCTGTGAGACCAGCCCCTTGGTCTGTTCTCACAGGCCTGTGTTATATTCGGGGTAGGCCAGTCCAGGCCGGTACCTCTGTCGGTACCCGCCAGTCCAGTCCAGTCCCGTCAGTCCGCTGGGGTATACCCCA
>BFEA01000833.1:415580-431562 GCA_003427395.1 Chara braunii | reverse complement strand
GCCTAACACCGGCTTTGCCCCCGGGGTTCCCCGCTCGACAACGCTGGTGGCCTTAGACCTACCCAAGGACCGACTTTTCTCCATTGATGACATTGTCTCATTCAGAAGGGGGGGAAATATCTACTACATCCATTCGGCCCATAAGTTCAGGCCCTGGTGCTTCAGATGCAGGGCATATGGGCATCTGAGCACGGAGACGGCCTGAACCCAGCACCCAAACAAAAGAAATCCCAAAACAAACCTGCTCCAGCAGGATCTGAACAGGCCTGGAAAGTGGTACATTGTGGAACCGGGCCATGAGGGGTGGGTGTACCTGGAGGAGGCGGACCACAAGGGACAAGCCAAAGGCTGGTGTTGGGAAGGAAAGGGGGGACCCATGTAGGACCACCAGACCGCCGAAAGATTGGGCGCCCCCCCCTCCCCTCAAAAGGAAATTAAGAAACCAGGAAGAACTCTCCCAGCCGCCACAAAGTTCGAGAAAGAGGAACCTGACCCTAAACAACAGTCCCCCCCCAAAGAAAAAGAAAAGCAAGTAATCAGGCAACTCGAGCAGGAACAAAGCAAACAAAAGAAAAGCGATTGTGGCCCGTCGACGATGGAATACCTGCCAACTGGGAAATTGCTGACTGAGCAAACGATGGGAGGAAGTAATCACAGAGAACTGAACCCCAAAGAAAAAGACCATGTCATCATCACACTGAAAACCGACCTGGGAATCCACATGGGGGGCCAGGAGCAGGAGGAGAGCCCCGTGGTGGAACGACAGGATGGGCAAGATAAGCAGGACCTTTTTGAGGATGCCTTCGGTCCGGCACCGATGGAAATTGAACATTCCCCGGTGCCCCAGCCCCACCCCCCTCCCCGCCTTCACCCACACCTCACGAAGTTGATATGACAGAGGCACACCCGGGAGAACAATCATCGGTGGCGAACCTCCAAGTGGTGGCGGATTGGCTGATGGAGAGCCTTGACATGAAATACGGTACGGGGGATGACGAGTTTTGGGAAGGGGTGTATAGGGCTTTGATTCCCATACTTGAAAGTAGTGCAAGCCTGCAGAAGGCCCTGCTTCAAGGACTACCTGAGGGGACCAGCTGGCACGACATATGCAATAAAATTCTTAATATCGTCCTCAAGCGCTTTCAGCCCCCGCCTCAGGGCCCCACTGAGCAAGTGCAAAAACAAGGAAAAAAGGACAGTAGTACCCCTAACAAAGACGAAGAGGAAGAAGCTTGGGGAAAGGAAGAAAGGAAGTATCCGTCGGAAGAAGAGGCTGAGAGGAAGGGGGATAAGGAAGAAAAAAGACAGACAGACGATACACATGAGGATAAAGCCCCCAATGACACGTGCCTACCAGGACAAAAGGGGGAAGAAAGGGAGGTAGAAATAGAGAAAGGGCGAACTCAACAAGAGGAGCTTGAGGGACAGGGGGAGTGCGAAGTAGGAAATCTGGCCAAAGGGCAGAACGGGAAGCAATATGGGACGACCAAACCCAACGAGGACGGCGAAGGAAGGGAGAATGGGCGAATACAGCAAGGGGAAAACATGTCCCAAACGCAGGGGAGCATTCGAAGTGAAGGGAGCAGGGAAACGGAACCTGCGGGCCTGGGCATGGCACTGGCAGCCTGGTCACAGGACGGGTCACAAGTGGAAAAAGAAGCCCCCCCCCCAAAACCCCTTGAGCCCGTACTTACTAGCAAGAGACAAAAGCTCCGGCAATTGCTAGAAAGTGCACCCCCCGACCCCCTTCCGTCCAATAAAGGTATTGCATTCCTGCCTGTAAGGAGAAAAAATGATAACTGGGAGGTTGGCTTAGTTGTTCCCCCAGGAGCAGTACATGGGGAGGTAACCATGAAGGGGCGCTCCTTTTTCTTTCTTTCGCTCACATCGTGGGTGGATGGTCTGCCACTCCGGGGGACAAAGATTACCCAAATGACTAAAGATCAACTCCCAAAGGGGGCCACGACAGCCCTGGTGTTGTCTTATGGGCACCACAGGCTTGCGACCAAAGACATATACCTGAGCTATGATCACTCGGTGACGGGTGATTTACGTTGGCTGGATTAGGAAGGCCTCATGGCCCTTCAACTGCTGAAAATCAAACCAAGTGATCTCTGGACGACTGATGAGATCAGAGCCTTCATAATTAAGTTAGTAAGAAATGACACGTTACAAAAAGGAGGAGCACTGGATAACAAAAAATGGCTGACCTTTAAAAAAAAAAAAAAAAAAAAAAAACTCACCAAAACAAACACCAACAATCATCAGATGAAGGATCAACACTGGAACAAAAAGAAGGATGGATGTGGTGGACGCGATATATGGTACGGACAAGGTCCTGAAACTGGGCAAGCCTCAAGCTTACCTGGAATTACGTACCTTAAATGTAAATGGTCTGGCCTCTGCCAAGCTACCTAAAAGGCAAGCTATAGTGGACCAATTAAGAAGGGTAGACGGATAGTCCGGAACACAACCACATACACAAGGAAATTTGGCCATACGAAGCCTACAGGGCCCACGCTCCCAGTCCGGTAGTGGAGGAGTGACAATCTGGCTCCCACCTGCCATGAAGCTGGAAATGCTAAATTGGGCAGTGGACCAGGAGGGAGGCAGGTGGGTTTACCTACTGGCAATGCTGGAGCTGGAAGTGGTGAGTATACTTAATGTGTACGCTCCAAATGAACCGCCAACTCGCCAAAGGTTCTTAGAATCGTTGAAGGACAAACTACCGACAGACATTCTGGTGATCTTGGTGGGAGATTTTAACGCTGCCCCCGATCGCTGGCTCGACAGACTGCGTGTCCCCACCCCCCATCCGTCTAGTATCCCACCTCTACAACAACCTGGGCTTCAAAAAAAAAAAAAAAAAAAAAAAAAAAAAGAAGGATGTCATTGGACACACAATGCCGAAGATGCAAAAGCCTGGAGGAAATTGAGTGCACTTCTTACTATGTGAAGGTTCCCCTGGGAGGCGGCGGAGCTGCTGCGTTGCGAACGGAACGGCGGGTCCGTCCGGTGCCGCGGTGTCGAAGGGAGGGCAACGGGGGCGGTCGGCGACGACTGCTATGCGTGGACCTCCCCTTGGGCGTTTGACTCTGCCCCTGCCACGACGCGGTGGAAGCGGCCATAGCTGGCCGAGGGCAGAGGAACGCGAGCAGCTGGTGCAACGACGCGGGACGAAGGTTTGACATGGACTGGCAATAGGAGACAAACAGTCGAAGGATGAAGGGCGAAGAGGGGGTCGTAGGACGAAAGCACAGAGACGGACGGTAATCAACTGCGAGAAAGAAAAAAGGGTGTGAAGTGGCGGCGATAGCAGGCGGGGTGGAGAAGGCGCGGAAAGACGATTGAAGACGGAGTCAGCGGTGCGATAGCAGGCGGGGTGGACAAGGCGCGGAACGGCGATTGAAGACGAAAACGACATTAAGGAGACCAGCGAGACAGAGCCTGGACTTTTGGCTCTGCCCCCTGCTAGGACGACGGGACAGTGGCCATAGCCGACAGTGGACAGAAGAACGCGAATAACTGACCGAACGAAGCGGAACGGTGGATTGGCACGGGATAGCAAACACAGGGGAGGACAGGAGACACGAAGGAGTGAAACTGAAGTACAACCACAAAAGAAAGAGGGGCAAAGAAGGGGTCGTAGGAGGAGAGTTCAGAAACGGATGACAATCCTCCGCAAGGGCAAAGAATGGGTGAGAGGCGAAAGTCAAGCATAGGAAAGGTGACGGCAGCAGGCGAGAAGGGCATGATCGGAACGGCGATTAAAGACGGCAAGGTGCTTGAGGCGGACATCGAGCCAACGGCAGCTGGAAACACGCAACAAATCAAGACAGCCGCCTTCCTCAGGGGCCTCGGGGGGAAACCTCACTCGAGGAGGAGGACGGCTGAAGATACAACTTAAACAAACCTAGGTAAACCACTCGATACCACACTGCCTTCCCTGTTCCCTATCACCTACCCTCATCTCTGTCGTGAGATACGTTTTCTGGAAATTGCCGCTGGCTGACCCATGCAGATACGGTTTCTGGAAATTGCCATTGGCGGACCCCATTCTGCATGCCTTTGTACGTCGTAGTGCCAGCGACGCATGCTTCTCGGCACCATCCGGTGCTTTCTGTCTCTCATCTTCCTTTTCTCCGATCCTTCCCGCTTCCCGATCTTTTGACCGAACCCTGTTTTCCGACCCTTTGACCGAATCCTGTTTGCTGTCGGAGTTGCGATTGTCGTGCTGACAGTTTCTCGGCGTTCGATTGGTTATCCTCGACAGTCAGTGTGTGCACGCCTCCTAGATCTTCCCTTTATTACGTTTGCGTCTGCCTCCTCTTCTACACCCGACTGTTGCACGCAAGGAGTAAGCCTCTCTGAACGGGTTTGATACAGTACGGTGTAGATTTGTGGGGTTCCCCCAAGATAGCTAGGCATCCTGGGCACAGATACAGCACAAACACAGATGGCGCCAATCAAAAACGCAGCCAGGAATAGAACGAGAGGGGAAACGCTAATGTATCAAGGAGCGATGAGACATCACAGAGAAAAAGGACACTATAAACCAAAACCGACACAATCCTCCGTTGTTGCTGACCCTGGAACCGGCATGGCGGAGCATGAGCAGGGTGACACCAACCTGGCGGCCACATCAGCAAGCAAACAAGCTGAGCTGGAAGGCATGAAAGAAAGGATTGAAGCCCAACCAACTCCGGCATCCTCCTCCACCTCTAGGGTTGAAAAGCTAAAGGGTCCCCAACCAACTCCGGCACCCTCCTCCACCTCCTGGGCTGAAAAACTAAAGGGTCCCTACAACGGCACAACACTGAAAGTAAGGAGGGAGGGACAGGGGATGGAAGAAGGCGAACAAGGAATTGAAATCCCACTGGATAACCTCACGACAGCTAGTGCCTTCTTCCTTACAAAATTCCTAACCAGTTCCGAGGACAGACTGGTGAATCAAGGGGGCAAACAGCGTAGGGTAAAAGGCCTCCCAGCTGGAAAGGTACAGGAAAGGGAGGAGATTTACACCCGCCATGCCAGCAACAAGGTATTCTATGACGATGCGGCCTACAAAACGATGAATGACAAGATAATCTCGATTAGGAAAAGGTTAGCAACCCTCAAAGGGTTAGAAGAAGGAGCACGCGACTTTTTCCTAATCCAACCGGTCTCATCATCTGTGTATACCATCATCTGCATGTTCGACGCAGACAAACACACAATGGATGCCTGGCGGAGCATCGGCTGTGGCCGATCAGAAGTCAGGATCTACCCGTGGTCGCCGCAAAAGCAACAGAAACCGGAGGAGCGGAGGGAACAGTTAATGGCTGACCACTACTGGGTTGAGTTCAGGCACGTCCCGATTGAGATACATGCGACGTTCGTGCATGACTTAGCACAAAAATATGATATAGTAGACTTTATCGACGCCCTACCATCGTACGTAGCCAAGCAAGATGACTACTTGATGTTGGCTCTGGACCTACCCAAAGACCATGTTTTCCAAATCGATGATATGATCGAATTTCGCGTGGGGGGGCGCGAGTTCAGGATGCACACTGCACACAAAACCCGACCTTGGTGTTTCAGGTGCCAGGCCTATGGCCACGCTGCGGCAGAATCAGGATGCCCACAAAACTCGGCCAAGAGGACCAAAGCCACGGGGTGATTGCTGCGTGACCCTTTTAAGGCAACGACCTGGAGGACAGTCGACCCGGGTCACGAGGGGTGGGTGTACATAGATGAACCAAAACATGGAGGGGGAGTGAGAGGATGGGAATGGGAAGGGAAGGACGATGTTAGCAGGAAAACCAAACCTCCCAAGGAGTGGACCCCGCCCCAATCGGTGGAGAAACACATGGACAAACCAAGTGGACAGCCCTCGAGCACTCCCCTTGATCCCCACCCCGGCCCCCGAAACCAACAAGAACCACGGAATGAGGAGAAAAAAGAGCCCCGCCCTCAGGATTTTCTCAAAAACACAGACACAACTGAGGTGTGGGAGCAAGTTTCGTCATCAAAGAAAGCGGGTCTGAAAGGACGTCCCAAAGGAGAGAAGGACACCAAGGACCCCCCTCTCAAACCCCCCCTCAAACCCCTCAGACTGAATGTTGTGCGACAGGAAACAGCAAACCGCTACAGCCCTCTGATAGCCGCGGGTGAAGAAAAAGAAAAGTCGGAACAGCAGACAGAGCGGGAGCAGGAGGGGAGCGAACTTGCAGGGGGGGGGGAAGATGGGACAAAGGGACGTATAGCCGACAAAGAACAAGGCCCATAATCGAAAGAAAAAGGAGCAGAAGAAAACAGAAAACGACACACAACACCTCCCCTGGCCAGAATGGGGACACAGCGAAACCACAGACCCGTTGGGCCACGCCTTCGGACCTCAACCAATGGACGTAGAGGATACCCCTCCCCCCCCGGATGTGGAAATGGCAGATACGGATACGGAGCAGCAAGAGTACCCGCTGGGCCAAGGAGATGTAGAAACAAAGCTTCAAGCACTGGGGGAGTGGTTGATAGACCACCTTAAGCCGCTGCACCCGAACTTGACACTGTCCTTCTGGGACTCCGCTTATGTCCACCTTTTCGAAATGTTGGACAACAGTCCAACCTTGAAACAAGCACTCGACCAAGGGCTGGCAGGCCACGAGAGCTGGTACACGGTGCTAGGTCGGATAAGGCACACTGTACATGGCCAGTTTCAGAGCCCACCCCAGGGAACAAAACAAGGGATGGAGGAGGTTTAGAAAGAGGTTCAGAAAGACACACCCTCCCAGACGCCACAACAACCAGACAGACCAGAAGCACAACCGGGGCCGGAAGCCCCGCAAGCGGAAAGACAAGAACCAACAGGGGGCGAACTGGAACAAACCGATCCAACCGAAACCCCCGAGCCATCGAAGAGAACCAAGCTGCGACACCTGGTTGAGAAAGGTTGTAAGGATGCCCCACTATCCAAGGATAACAAGGTTTTAGTTTTACCAGTGAGAAAAGGGGGAGGAAAATGGGAGTTGGGACTCTCGCATGCAGAGCACAATGAATACACTCCGAGTTTTGGGGGGGTCACTCTCAAAGGATGGCGACAGGATGATCCCGGGGAGTTTGGCCGAGGAGAAGTGAAAGACTATATTGCAAATCATTTCGAACCCGGAGCTACCGCCACCTTAATAGCCTCGGGAGGCCCCAACAAGATCGCAGACTGGGACATATATGTACTGTTCGAGGAGCAGAAAGAGGCGGTCCTGACTTGGGTTTCGCACAATGCGCTACTCGAACTACAAAGCCTCAAGGTAAAACCCAGTCATGCATGGTCCGGAGACGACTTGCTTACCTGTATATGCCGGATCCTACGCAAGAACATTTTTAACAACGAGGTCGTCTGGGACCTGCAGAACTGACACCGCTTCTAAACGAACATAGCCAGCCCCGTACACATACAGTGAAAATGGACTGGGTAGGCACTCTTTACGGAAAAAACAGAGTGTGGAAGTGTACATTGCAAACAGTTGACCTGGATCTGCGCTCCATCAATGTCAATGGACTCACCTCCCAAAACCAGGAAAAGACGCAGGCCCTATGGGACCAGCTACGCGGAGTAGGAGGACGGGAGTGGTCAGACGTCATCTGTGTGCAAGAGACACACTTGATGGACACACCGGCACACCATAGGGCACACAAACTGGTCTGGCCACACCAGTCCATTCAAGCATTCTCACCGGGCCCGGGACGGGCCGGAGTGGCAATATGGATTCCGCCACACTCAAGACTGGAGGTGATTAGAGGGGAATGGGATGAAGAGGAGGGCAGGTGGGCGACAGTATTGGGCATGCTGGAACTAGAAGTGGTGAGCATCATATGTCTTTACACCCCGAACACAACGCAGGAACGACAAGTTTTTTTTTATAAGATTAGGGATAAGGTCCAGCAGGACATACAGCTGGGCATCCCATTGATTGTGGCAGGAGACTTTAATGCCGCTTCGGACCGGTGGTTAGACCGATGGAGAATCCCCTCCTCCACTATGGCATCGGTAGAGAATGATGAACAATTGCTAGAGGAGTTGTGCTCTTCACTCTCTCTTTTCGACTCATTTAGACGCTTCTTCCCCACCGAACGACAGTTCACTTGTATAAAGCATAACAACGATCTGGCCAGACCATCGCGCTCCAGGATAGACTTAATCCTCCTCTCACTCGCAGTGGAAGGAGCGCTCACGCACGCAGCGATCCTGCCGGCCAGCCCCTTCCCGGGACTGGACCACAAAATGTGCATGACATCTCTCACCTTTCAGAAACGTCCCGACCAGGGGGCGGGCTATTACAAACTGAATACTTCGATATTACGGCTAGACTTCTTCCAACAGTATCTGCGCCAGTCGTGGGCCTATTGGAAGGAGCGCCCCCCGGAGCTGGACTCTCAGATTTGCTGGTTTAACAACGGGCTCTTTTTCATATCAAAGAAGTGCAAAGAATTCTCAAAACTTTTGGCGGCCCAGCGCCATCAACAGGAAATAGATACCATGAACCAGCTGGTGGATCTTGAACAGCAAGGACTCTCGTATGGACCAAACCTCCCCGAAACTATGGAGAGGCAGACACAAATACAAACTCTAAAAGACCAGCTCTTAAGACATGCCCAATACCGATGGCAAGGCACGCGGATTAGGGGGAAATTATCCAACTTTAATACAGAAGGGACAATGGACAAGAAATTCTTTGGAATAGCCCAGATCATGGCGAAACGGGCCACGATTGAAGCACTGTATGATCCCAAAACGGACGAGGCGCAGCCTGCGGTGACAACAGCCCGGTGCATCAAAATCACACGAGACTTTTACAAGGACCTCTTTAAGTCACATATACCGCCAATAGAGAACGAAACCCGACATCGAATGATAGAAGATTTCCTCGCCCCATTGGAAGGGACCCTCTCAGAATAACAGAAAGAAAAACTGGAAATGGCCCTAGGTAGGGAGGAAATTTGGACAACATTAATGCAGATGAAAGAAGACAAAACACCAGGCCTAGACGGGCTCCCCAAAGAGTTTTGGGAGACCATGTGGGACACGATGAACCAATATCTAATGGATTATTATGTTGAAGTATGGATGTCAGGCGGAATGGGAGAAATGGTGGGACAAGGCATATTATCATTGCTATACAAAAAAGGAGATAAGATGAACATTCGAAATTACAGGCCCATCACCCTCCTCACAGTGACATATAAGATGCTGGTTAAAACACTGGCAAACAGAATGATCCCTGTGATGGAAGATATTATACATTCTGCCCAGACCGAGTTCCTGCGCAGCCGGAACATTCAAGAGAATATCCTAGTAGTCCACGAGGTCCTGCAACTCGCCAGACACACAAGGCAAAACGCAGCGTTGGTCTTCATCGATTGCGAAAAAGCATATTACCATGTTGATTGGCTTTTCCTGGACAAATGCCTACAAAAAATGAATTTCGGGCCGATATTCATAAGGTGGGTGCGTATCTTGCACGCGAACGCCACCACTGCGATCCAGATCAACGGAACCCTGGCCCCCCCAATAAAGCTTGAGAGATCGGTCCGTCAGGGGGACCTCATCGCCCCCTTCCTTTTCCTGGTCATCATGGAAGCCCTAGCGGCAAACCTGCGGAAAAATAAGGATATCTCTAGAATAAAGATAACCCACATACCGGAAGAGGCGGTTCCAGTCTGCTCCCTGTTTGCGGATGACCTCACAATCATGGTAGAAGCCACCACGTCCAACATGGAGGAAATTCAACGCCTGATGGAGAAGTTTTCCGAAGTCTCAGACATGAAAGTCAACTGGGGGAACAAAACGCAAGGATGATGGATCCACTACCAAGATGGCCACCGGAACCCCCCCGCATCTCATGGCTTCCTTTAGAGGCCCCACTGAGGATCCTAGGAGTATCTATGACCGCGACTGGCCGCCCCCCGATGAGTGACGAATGGATTACCGCCCCGGCCCTGGCCAAACTTGCCAAATGGTGGAACAAGACCACTTCCCTTTTTGGTAGGGCCTTAATAATAAACAATGTTGTGCTTGCAACAACATGGCACAAATCATTGTTGTGGCCCTTAAGCAAACAAGCATTGCAGAGGCTAAAGTCAAAAGTAGCGGCCTACCTATGGAGGGGGGACGACGAACAGACAAACGTAATTAGCAGGGTCGCATGGGATTCCGTCATTCAGCCCAAAGCCATGGGGGGCCTGGGAATCATAGATCCGGCCACACAAGCACAAGCCCTGCGACTCCAGTGGATCAAAAAACTCATTCTAACCATAAACAACCCGTGGAAAATTTTGGCACTGGAACATCTGGCCAGATTGGCGCCGGCTGCCCCCTCCGAAATCCACCCCTTCACCTGGCTCGAGGACAGGTATTGGACCATACCTCGGAAATGGCAGATGGAGGGAGGCCAATGGGAAGATATTATAGACCAGTTTTGGCCCTCCCTACTCAAGACCTGGCGCAAACTCCCCCTCCCGGACAAGCAGCCCCCTGAAAGATGGGAGGAAATATACCGCCAGCCACTCTTCAGAAACCGCTGGCTAGCTGACAGGCACGGGCAGATAAGGTGCAGCACGGCATCCCCCTGGAAAGGATGGGTAAAGAACGGGGTAACTCGGATCGGGGACCTATGAGACTCAAATCTAAGAAGATGGATGACAGGGGAAGAGATGCACAGCAGGCTAAAGTATTGTCACCTCACTGAGGAGAACTTGGAGAAACTGTTGGAAACGATTCCCTTAGCGTGGTATAGAACCCTCAGAAAAGGCCCGACTTTCAGGGAGGATGACTGGGTGGCCATCAGAGGAGAGGGAGGTCGCATAGGAACAATCCACAAGGTCAGGCCCCAAGATGTACTAATTAAATGGTACACAGTCCGTAAGACAGGGACACTGCAGGGGAGCCGCGACCCCTTGGAATGGAGGGAGAAAACTGATATTTTTAGGGTAAGGGTGCTGGGAGAAGGAGAGGAGGCGGTCGCCTTTCAGCCGGACATCGGCATCCAACACCTGGCTCTGGATCCAATGGAGTGGAGATGGGCCCCAGCCATACAAAAAAACAAACCCCCCCCGCTACACCTATCTGCATAAACTCTCGGTCAAGTCCACGTATAGGTTGCTGAGGCCCAAACGTCCCCTAAAAGACGTAATAATGGATCGATGGGCTAAACACCTTAATGTAGATAGGAGCTTACTTAAACCAATTCGGTGGTTTCAGGGGGGCAGAACCAAACCAGCTAAGACCTCCTCCCTGCAGTGGCAGATTGTACATCGATGTTTACCCACCATGGACTGGCTCATAGATCACACGAATCTAGAGCAGAAAGGCCAGGCGGTACCCTGGTGTTCACGGTGCCTGAAAGCCTTCCCCGTACAGAAAAGGGCCGAAACCATAGAACACATTTTTATGCAGTGCCCCACGGCACAGCTCATGTGGCGCTGGTGGGATCGGATATGGAGAAGGATGATAACAGATCCACCATGGCCATGGTCCTGGAGAGCCATTTTAGTGGGCCATTGGCCACAGGCGCAGAGAGAATCATCTTTCGTGGAAAATATGTACAGCCTGGGTCGCCGGGCAGTACTGTGGGGACTTTGGTGGCAGCGCTGCCTGATGGCGCTCGAGGGGGTGAGGGTGGAAGGAACAGAAACAACTGACCAAATCCAACAACAAATCCAAATGGAAATAACGAGTAGATGGCAGGAAGTGAAGACCAAGCTGGACCTGCTACAAATGACGAGAGACGTAGACCGAGCTATCACCACCTTCAGCACCAACTGGTTAGGAGGGGCGGAAGGAGGATGGATAGCCAGAGTGGAATGGAGTGGTAGGAAACAAGAGGCCCAACAACAGGAAAGGGTTGTGGTACGGGATTACCGGCTACTTTTTAAGGACTGGACGACGATAGAACCTTCCTTCCCACTACGTCCCCCGACAGACTTCCCTGATCCCTTCCCTCCTCACCCACTGGCCCTTGTCGAGATCCCCGAGTGACTTGGCCCTGCCTCCCCCTTCCCGAGATTGCATCCCACCTCTGTTACTTGAATTGTGCAGTATCACTTAAAGATCACTTAAAGATTGCCCTGACTCCCGGTGCCCCTCCGGGAGAAAGGGTCGACGACACAGGCGGTGGGGTGGTGGACCAATATATTCCAAGATAATTCAGTCTGAGGCAGTCAAGGCGGCCTCTAGAATCGCAGTTGATTGGCAAAGAGCTAGGAGAAAGAGGTGGTTCTCCTCCCTTAACTTTCTACACAGGCAACCCTCTGCGTGAGGTTTTCTTGGATTAATCAGGGAGGAACTAGTTTTTGCAGTAGTAGATATCCGGCATCTGATAATTGGATGAAGAGGTTTCTCCCTGGTCTCAACAAAACCTGCACAGTTAATCCTCTGGAAGCCAGAGTAATCAATGCTGGCAGGTTCCTCACTCCTTTTCTCAATTTTTTTCATTCATCTTGTACCTACTTTGTATAAGGGACGCTGGACCCGCTTTCCAGCAGGTGATGCTCCCCACCAATAGATGGAGCCTTTCCCCAGGTGCTAGCGGTGTCTGCTCTTATCAGCACCACTAGCACGGCAGGGTTTTTTTTTTTTTTCTTTTTTCTTTTTTTTAAAATAAAAATGTGAAGGTTACCCTAGGGGTGAAAAGTGGGGGTACCTGTTAACCATTTGTGCACTGCATCACGAAGGCTACGGGAACTTAGGTGGAGCAGACAAAAGGACTGCGAGAAGACTGTAGTCATGGGAGCGAAGGACTTACGGGGGGGTTATGGGGTTTAAACCACAGTACTTGGCCCATATGTCGGCCGCGGGGTGTTGTCGTTAACGCCTCTCAAGTTTGGGAGGCTCGGGGTACCAGACCTGAAAGGCTGACACTGCCAGCCAAAACAATTTTTTTTTTGTTTCTCTGGTGAGTCGGCGTGAAACGGCGCACAGGGCATATTCAGGCTCGGCATCGATAGCTGGGCCAAGTACTGGTGGTTTAAGGAACTCGGGCAGGAGCTGAGGACTTACGGGGAAACTGATGGTACAATAAGACACAGTGAGTGAGACACACGTAAGAAACATATCGAGAAACGTAGGGCGGAGAAAGATGGAAGTCAATAGCAAACAGTGACTTAGGCCTAGACCCCACTGCCCGGCGGCTGGAAACAGATGTTGGCCACAAAAAACGGCCGAGCGTGGTTGGAAAGAACCCCACCGCCACCCTTGACTCTCGGCACTGGAAACGGATGGACAAGCCCGAATAGGAAATCCCCNCTTTTTTTTTTTTTTTTTTTTTTTTTTTTTTGGAAGAAGCAACCGGCCTGCACCAGGACATGTCCGTGTGTGGCCGCCGCGGCCTCCCGGTCCAAAAAACGGTCCCCAACGAGAGAGCGTGGTCCACGCCGTCCAGCCGTCGTCTGGAAACAGATGGACATGCCCCCCCCGCAACTCGTCTGGATGCCTCCTTGGAAAGGGAATGGAAAGTGGTCAGCGTTGAATTTCCAGACCGCCGACCGTGTAGAAACACCCCTTCATCATTTCCGCGACCTGCTCCAAGCACGGTGGGGTCTGGAATTCCTTTCCAGGCCGACTTTTCACACCGGTTTCCAACACCGGTAGGGTCTGGAAAACACTACAGCACCCAAACTTTTCCATGCCGCCGGGCAGTGGGGTCCAGGCCTTGGATGCTCCTCGCAGATAAACAGCCTCATATCATGATAAGTATGTCAATTTCTGTGCAGGGACGCTGGACCCGATTTCCAGCAGGTGCAGCTCACCCAATAGATGGACCCTTCAAAAAAAAAAAGAAAAAAAGAAGGAAACTGATCTCCGATGGTGCAACTTTGTCATAAGCTGCTGACCTCCATTGCAGCAACTCAGAGTCCCAAATATCTGAAATTCTCGACACACCTCTCTGAATCCAGGACTTGCCAAACTGTCCTGGATCGTTAGGGTTTCAAAACATGCCACGCCCACCGTTATTTCTTTTTTTTTATATTGCATAATGGCACACTGGGCCCCTGCACAACTGCTTATCCAACGGTTTTATCCACGGGCCACCACATCCAGGTATAATTTCCGGGCTGGTGCTGTACTTCAACTGGGTAACCAGCCCGGAAATTATACCTGGATGTGGTGGCCCGTGGATAAAACCGTTGGATAAGCAGTTGTGCAGGATGAGAGTGGAGTGTGCGACTACTGCCTGTGTGGCGGATGCCTCGTGTGGTGTTGTGTGTGTGTGTGTGTGAGTTGAAGGACACTACCGCCATGCAGGGGTGGGGTGAATATCACGACCGGCATGGATTCACTTTTGTACACCGTGTCATGGCTGTAGTGGTTAAGAGACTCGGCTCTTGATGCTGAGGGCGCCGGTTCGAATCCGTGCTTGCACGGAGGAGGTCCTGTGGCTGATAATGTACACTGCTCCCCACGAATAGGCTGGAGCAGTGGTTCTTTGAAAAAAAGAAAAAGGAGTTCTCATGTCTGTACCATTGCAGGTCTACCAGAAAGAGGGGTTGGGGGGAACGAGGTGCGGGAAATCAGAAATGGGGCGAAGGGGGAAATCCTGCGTGATGTCCGGCCAGTCATTGAAGCGGCATTGGCCGTGGGGGAGGGTCGTGGTCTGCTGCGTGCCGGAAGTGGGCATGAAATTGGCCACACGCGTTTGAATGTACAGTGCGGGTGGTGGCGATGGACGCAGAGGCTGGGTTTTACCACAATGTTCATAGCGTGCCAGTAAACCTCAGGCCTCCTTTCACCTGCAAGTCAGGTCCGACGACGTGACGAGGGCGATTGATCCATTTCCATCCTTTGATAGCAGGGAGCACGTGGCAACAAAGAGAACCAAAAATGAAAAACAAAATGATGTGACACAAAGAAAACAAATCGGGAAAAGACAAAGAAAACGAAAAAGGAAACGGCACGACGCAAAGGAAAACAAACAGATAAGCAGCTGGCTGCACCACCCACCCACCCATGCACGTGCGTGCCTACCTGCCTGCCTACCCACCCACCCACACTAATATTTCGAAGCTTAGTGCCAGCGGTTGTAGCTGGGGTTTGAACCCACTTACAGATTTTGAGATTCCCAAACGCCCGATGAGATAACTGTTGAGGTGGGTACCCTTTTTTTTTTAAGGGTATCCCATGTCAGGCACGTCAGGATCTGTCTGTGTGTCCAAACCCTAACCTTGCACAGTGTGGAGAACCGGCTGAATGGCAGAAATGGAAAATGCATCGTTTTCCGCAGTGATGCATTTTGCAGCCACAAATTTTATTTTTTTGTAGCCGTAAAATTTTAAATTTTTTTCTTATATCGTTGAGCTCGAAAAATCACGGAATATAGTCCTTTTTCCATTGGCCGACACATGGCATAGTGGCGAAAATGAAAATGCCCCGAATTGGCACGGCAATTATTGAAATGATTTTTTTAATTTAATATATAAAAGCCCAGGTTGTTGTAGAGGCCAGGTTCCAGACATACAGTGGTCGCGGTCATCAGTCAGCCATTGGTTGTCCTGTCAATTTTATTTGTGAGACCACCTCCCTACCCATCTTCTCATCAATTCTCCAATCATACCCCTATTCCCACTATCCTAGTTAATCACTCAGGACCATCACCCCGCCAGGTGAATTGGACGGACAGCATTTATAGGCACCAGGGCTAAGCAGATATCCCACCCGCCCCGGATGAAGCATGATCAGGCAAGCCTTGTCACATGGGTACTTCAGACACCAGGCTCAAGCAGTGTTTCCATCAGCCCCGCCTATTTCCCTAACCCCTAGCAAACATATCACTGACTGTCGCAGATAGCCCACAAAGCCCCAAATCTAGTCTATGACACCCCGAGCTAGACCGGGTACCCTCCCCCCCGGCATTGTAGCTGTGTCTGGGGCCGTACGTATATTGTGCCCGTAAGCTATGAATCTGTATCCGATGGCTGTAGTGGGTAAGCGTTGTTCTATTCTGTATATGAT
>BFEA01000833.1:370338-380915 GCA_003427395.1 Chara braunii | reverse complement strand
CAGGTTTTTTTTTTTTTTTTTGAACAACCCCTCTAGTGCTAGTGGTGCTGGTAAGAGCAGACACCACTAACACCTTGAGGAGAGACTCCATCTATTTGTGGGGAGCATCACCTGCTTCAAAACGGTTCCAGCGTCCCTATTACAGAATGAAACAAAATGAATCAGAAAACAGAAAACTTGACAGAATATCTGAATAACGCCTGTCAGGATTGATTACTCTGGATTCGAGTTGTGTACATGACAAAACATACATACAACATAATCACTACCTTACCCTTCCCGAACCACATCAACAAACGAATCACCGGTCGGGGGCGCAGCGCGACCGTGAGCGCTGCGCCCCCGCTCGAGCACTATCCGAGCGGACGCGGCGCGACGGGGGAGTCAACGGAGAGTCATGCGACGCGGTGGGTGGGTGGGGGCTGTGGTGCGAGAGACTTGACAGTGGGAGGGTAGAGATGGCGTGGCGTGACTAGGTGTGGCCTGCCTTTTGAAAGCACAGGGGTGCCATCTCCGGCTTCATGCTTCATCCAGTGATGATGCAGGTTAGCACGCTGGATGAAGGGAAGACTGTCTTTGAAAGGGGGCGGGTGTTCATGAGATTCTGGGCATATGGGTTGCCTTTGCTCCTCTGCCTACGTAGTTTTGTGGAGGAAGGTCGGCTGTTGCAGGCTGAAAGGGAGGAGCGCGTCCTCACGTGGAGTGGGAGGAGGATTGGGGGCGACATCGAGTCCATGTTTTTTTTAAAAAGGGCAAAGCGGCATCGGCGGCAGCTGCAGTTTCGTCACAAGGGCATCCAGAGTGCGAGGGCGCTGTGGTCGATTTGGTTCACCTTGTTGATTGCATACTCGGGATGAGCTTGCTTTTCTTTGGATAGACCCTCTCGCTGAGGTAAAATGGTTTCTGTTGTAGTCACTAAACTGGATTACTTTGATTCGTGTTGTAAGTTTCCAGTTCTGATTCCTGAAAATCTTAGTCTCTGATTTTACATGTCGCATTCTCGATGCAGATTTTTTAGTAGATCTTGATCGATAGTTTGTATTTTTAACTTTCTCATTTACTGTCTGAGTGACCTTCCCTCTTAATTGATTGTCGATTCTTTTTTTCTGTTAAGTAATTCATGATTTATAGTCTGAGCGATTTCTTGAACTAGGGTTCTGGAAATCAGAGTCGAAAGTCTGTGAGGACATCAGAATCTACTTCCTATTCAGTTCTTCTTTTCGAAATTTCATTCTGAATTGGATGCCAAAAATTCATGACCTAAATTACCTTGATTACTAATTGATCTCATCTTTAAATTTCATTTTTCAAAAGAAGATACAGATAGATTCTTAACTTTGTTCTTAATTTTCGATAAACAGATCTACGACTGTGGTGGTGCTTTTTCTGTTGATGGTTGCCTAGGAGGAAACTAGAATGGGTGGATGGAAAGAATGAAAGGGGATTTTCAACAGACGAGAGATGTCGGTTAAGGTGAGTAGGTCAGAATGACGATGCTGGGACGACATAGACCGGTGCTGGAGCTGTGCTCTGTGATTGAGGGGGAGCTTCAGGTCCATGGAGTTATGCCGAGGGTGGAAGGCATAACCAGATCATCCAACGTAGTTGGCACCGGGGTGTGGACCCTGTAACCTGTTTAGGGGGTTGCCGCTAAAGGAATTGTCAAGGGAGGAAGGCACTTCCTGTCCGTCAGAACTAGGTTGGTCGGTACTGGGGAGGGTTGTGGTGCCCTGTTACCCTAGCAGAGGGGGGTATGAGACCAGGTGAGTTCTGGTACGAGGACTGAAAGTCGGGACCGACGGTCCGTTTGTTGAAAGGGGGATTTTAGGATAGTTGGCATTAATTTCTGGTTTTTACCCCCTTTTTTCTGAATTTTATCCTGTTTGGCCGTTAAGGGGGACTTGAGAATGGTTAGGATTCTGGGGCTTCTATAAACTTTTCCCTGGCTGCTTTGAAGTTGTTATACTCAACGATCTGCGGCTGTTTGATGCCAGAACGACGCTGGCCGGTGCTGGGGTGTTGCCCTGTAACCTGTTGACGCAGTAGCGTGAGGCTTGGTAGAGAGATCTGGGGATGCTAGGGGGTGGGCATCTCTCGGGACAAAGGTTTGTTGTTGGGATGATGCTCGTCGGAGCTGGGGCGAGTTGTGTTGCCCTGTAACCCAGCAGGAAGTGGGGGTGTGAGGCCTGGAAGAGCTCCGCAGGGAGTAAGAGAACTTTGAGGAACTCTGGAAAGGTTTGTTAGGGAGGTCGAGATTTTAGAGTTTCTTTTAGGACCCTGACTGTCTATTCTAAAAAGAAACGAGGTGAGTGGGAGAAGGAGACGGTGGGATATCATGCGTCCTACTAGTGAGGGGGTTAGCTGGTAGGATTGGAATAGGGTATAGCAGCAGTAGAGATGGTGGCTCTGCTGCAGTAAGTCTTGCCGGAGTGAGGAACAGAGGATTGATGGGGGNGGGGGGGGGGGGGGTTCGAGTCGGATTTTGAATCCTGCTGATTCTTGAAGCCTGTTGTAGTCATTTCCTAAGTAGCTCCAACTTTTTGAGTCAAAAAAGAATGAGGGGGAGTGGGGAAGGAGAGGGTGGGATATCACGCTAGCTGGTAGGATGGGAATAGGGCATAGCAGCAGCGAAGATGGTGGCTCGACTGCAGTAAGTCTTGCCGGAGTGAGGCAAAGTGGATGGATGGTCCAGAACGGGGGGGGTTTCTGAGGAGTTTTCTGAATGTTGTTCATATACAAAAAAAGAAAACTTTAGATTCCAGTAGATTAACTGAGCAGGGTGCTGAAGGGCATTGCTAATGACAATCCTCTACTCTCCAGTTATGAAGGCTCCCCAGCCGGGTCCCGACGAGGAGACGCCATGGGGCCACTGGGGGGCACCAGCGGAACCATGCGTCTCCCTGCCCCTCTCCAACAGGCCTGTGGGACATCCATTCTGCGCTTAGAATTGGTGAAAGTATGATGAGAATTGAAAAACATCCTTACCCCTGAGACCGGACCTGCATGACTGAACCTATGAGCCCTGCTGTTCTGTAGGCTACACCCGCCCAAAGGGGATATCACAGACATATTTCCAAGGACCGCGGGCGGGGGGGGAAGGGGTCCGGAAACTCCTCTGCAGGTCTCATGGGGACATTAGAGTCAATTGGCAGCCACTCCTTGAACCTCATATGGTAGTCTCGTGGCACTACTTCCCCTCCCTGGCTGCCATCCCCTCCATCCCCTCCTTCCCAATCCCCTGTCCAGCACACCTCGCTACCCATCCCTCCCGCTCCCTACCCAGCATTCCCTAGAGAACTATAGTAGTCATTCCCAGATGTCTTTGGACTTGTGGAGATTATCTAGTGATAGCTTAGTTGTCTTCCATCTGTGTGTGAGCTCCAGTTGGAAGTGCTGTTTGAATTGCTCGATCCTCTCTTCTCCCTCTACCTGGACCTGGTCATTAGTCAGAACACAGCGTTGCCACCATAGGACCCACAGGATCGTTCTTCGGCCCAGGTGAAACATATTCCACACAAAGGTATTGCCTTGAAAAGGTGGGTAGTGGCCCATAAGGATGGCTCGCCACTCCCATGGCCACGGATAGCTCGGAACGATTTGTTGCCACACACTATCCCACCACCTCCAGGTAAGGACTGCTGCTGGGCATTGCAGAAATATATGCTCAATTGTCTCTACTCTCTTTTTGACTGGGAAAACCGACAAACATCTCGAGCACCAAGAGAGAGCGTTGCCTTGTTGTTCCAACCGTGAGTAATCAATCAACCGGTCATTGGTTGGTAAGCACTGATGCAAGATCTCCCACTGCAGGGATGTGATTTTTGTAGGTCTGCATTGGTGTCGCAGAACCATCGTATCGGTGTGAGAAGTTGTCTCTCCACATTGAGGTGCCTCTGCCATCTATTGATCATCGTGTTTTTCAAGCATCGCTTAACTCTGAGCATCCAATATGTTGCTTCCACCGAGAGGCCGGACAATGCTTTAGGTTTTGGGTGTCGTAGATTATGCTGTGTGTCGGCGTTTTCTAAACTTAACTTGGGCAGTGGGACTTCACCCCAGGCTCGGCAAAACTCGATGCGCAGTGAAAATTAGGGTCGGCAAAAACAGGTTCGGAGGCTGCGGGCAGGGGCGCAGCGCTACCGGGAGCGCTGCGCCCCGTTGAATCAACGAAGAACCGATGCGTGTGGAGCTAGCTTACCAAGAGTACGGTGTGTGGTAACGAAGAAACGCCGCGCACGGAGCTATGGAATACTGTGGATTGGACAGCATGCTGTGGGAGGAATCACGGCTTCTCTGTCTTGCCGATTGAGGACGGGTGATGACGGTGGTTGTCGGGGTCGTCCGGGTGGCGGATGGGAGTCTCTCCGGGTGTTGAGCGCGTTGTGGGAGGGATCGCGACGTCGCTGCGCCCAATTAATAAAGAATTGAAGCGCGTGGATCTCGTCAATTATAGGGAGCACTGTACTTTGCAGCGAAGATTGATGCACGCGGGGTTATGGAGCGCAGTTGTTTGGAGGTTGTTTGGAGGTGTGGGAAGTATTATGACGGGGGGAGGGGCGGATGGGAGTCTCTCCGGGAGTTGAGCGCGTTGTGGGAGGGATCGTGACATTGCTGCGCCCAATTAATGAAGAATTGAAGCGCGTGGATCCGGGTGCACTATACTTTGTAGCGAAGATTGATGCACGCGAGGTTATGGAGCGCAGTTGTTTGGAGGTGTGGAAATGATTATGACGGGGGGAGGGGCTCTTTTGCATTCGAGTGCATTGACGGCTCGATGGTGGCAATGAGATGAATTCTTTTTCGCAGTCAGCTCTGATCGGTACCGGGTACTCTTCAAGTGATGGTGCAACGTCGTGACTTCCTGGGGCACTTTCCTGTATTATGCCGTTTGCGATGTGACGCAGTGGGCGAAATCCTCCCTTTTTCCTCGACCGGGGGGTAGTGCATGGTAAGTGCATAGCTATGGTGGGTTTGAACCCCCCATGGCGACTTGTCAACGGGCTTGGCAAGGGGGTGCCACACCGTTTTCGATCCTTTGTAGGAATCGAAGATGGTCGTTTCTGCCTTTGGAGTTACTGTTTGCTATGAGCCGAGGAACTAACAACGGGAGGAAGGGTTCCTTTCCTTCCCCACAGGCGCAGGGGTAGGGTTTGAAGGGTGAGAGATGAGTGAAGGTAAGTGGTGGTTTCGAGGAAGAAGGGGAGGACTGGTTGCTTTGAATTTAATTAGTTGCGTCCTATAAATGGAAATCTGCTACTAATTCCAGAATTGAGCTTAACTTGGATGATTTTCCATTGATAATAACTAGGGAGTTCATCTCTTGATTTTGTTTGGTGCGATCCTGATTTTTTGCTGATCACCTTTTGCGGGTATTTTTTAATATCCCTTGATACTGCTTGAAGTGATTTTTCGTGAACTTCTGTCTATCCCTATTTATGAGCTTGGTTTTTGCCATATCCTTTGATACTGTTTGACGTGATTTTTCGTGAACTTCTGTTCATTCCTATTCATTCCTATTCGTGAGTACGTCTCTTATATAGTTGCCACTTTTAAAAATGACCCTTACTATGGTCAAAATTGCTTTCCTGTTTTTGAGATTCGTGAGTCCAATATTGGACATCTAACATAATTTTCTTAATTTTGCTTCCTAAATTTTGTTCCGAATCTTAAAATTCTCAAAGATGTTCTAGCCAGTTTCCTAATTTCTGTTCCTGATTTTCGTTTTCTAGATCCTAATTTCTAATCCTGATTCTCGTTTTCTAGAACTGGGTTCGGAAGTAATTTGAAGAATTTTCTATTTGGAAAAAACTTACCATAAATCTCAATTTTCTCGTTAATGGTGTCTCAAAAGGAAAGGGGGGGGGGCAGAATTGGACGTTGGAGGGAAGCAAGGGGGTGCTCAGCAGAGGGAGGTCTGTTAAGGTGAGTAGGTCAGAAGGACGATGCTGGGACGACATGGACCGGTGCTGGAGTCTTTTGCTCTGTAACCCAGGGGGAGCTTAAGGTCCATGGAGTTATGCCAAGGGTGGAAGGCATAACCAGATCGTCCAACGTAGCTGGCGCCGGGGTATTGACCTTGTAACCTGTTTAGGGGTTTGCCGCTAGGGAATTGTCCTGTCCGTCAGAACAAGGTTGGTCGGTGTCGGGAAGGGTTGTGCTGCCCTGTTACCCTAGCAGAAGGGGGTATGAGATCAACTAAGTTCTGGTACGAGGACTGAAAGCCTGGACTGACGGTCTGTCTGTTGAAGGGGGAGATTAGGATAGTGGTGCTTCAGTTTTGGCCCCTGACTCTTATACTTTACAAGTTTTTTGCTGTTTTGAATCTTATTCTATTTCAGGAGAAGAATCTTAAAAAGATGGCCGTCGGTGGATCTAATGAATGTTTAGGGCTCTGTGATTCCTATTAAACTTTTCCCAGGTGGCTTCGATGCTGTTATACTCGGTGATCTTCGGCTGTTCGATGCCAGAACGACGCTGGCCGGTGTTGGGGTGGTGCCCTGTAACCTGTTGATACAGGAGCGCGAGGCCTGGTAGAGAGATCTGGGGATGCTTTGGGGTGGGTATCTCACGGGACAACCGAGGGTCGCTGCCGGGACGACGCTGGTCGGAGCTGGGGTGAGTTGTGTTGCCCTGTGACCCAGCAGGAAGTGGGGGTGTGAGACCTAGGAGAGCTCGGCAGGGAGGAAGACAATGTTGGAGAACAGTGGGAAGGTTTGTTAGGAAGATCAAGGTTTTCGGAACAATTGTTAGGACCCCGGCGGTCTATTCCTATGCCTCTTGAAGTATTGTATGTGGTTATAGGCATCTCAAAAATCAAGGGGAGCGGGAGACGGAGAGGGGTGGAGAGGGGTGGAGAGCATGCGTCCTACTAGTGAGGGGGCTAGCTGGTAGGATTGGAATAGGGTATAGCAGCAGCCGAGATGGTGGCTCTGCTGCAGTAAGTCTTGCCGGAGTGAGGTGCAGAGGATTGGTGGGGGGGTCTTCTGAGCTGTTTTGAATTCTGCCTATTCTGGACGTCTGTCATAAGTTAATTCCTAAGTAGCTTTTAGACCTTTGAGCCGAAGCCGGGTAATGGCCCCGGTATTTCAGAATTCTAAATTCAACAAAGGTAAGTGGGAGAGATGGCAGGTTACCATGCGTCCTGCTAGTGAGGGGGCTGGCTGGTAGGATGGAAATAGGGTAGAGCGGCATCAGAGATGGTGGCTCTGATGCAGTAAGTCTTGCCGGAGTGAGGTAAAGAGGATTGACGAGGTGGGTTCCTTGAGTCAGTTTTTTGAATCTTGCTTAGTTCTAATGTTTGTCGTAGTCACTTCTGAATAGCTCCCAATTTTTTCTGACCCAAAGCCGGGTAATGGCCCTGGTATTTCAATCTTCAATTCTATGTAAATTTCTATAAGGGACGCTGGGCCCGGTTCCCAGCACGTGCTGCTCCCCACGAATAGATTGGAGCTGTTTCCCACTTAAAAAAAAAAAAAAAAAAAAAAAAAAAAAAAAAAAAAAAAGATTATGCTGTGTGTCGGGGGTGGGGAGATCATCTATGGCCATCTCAGGCAAAAGGTCCGCCGGTTCTCCCCTTCCCCTATTATCTCGATTTTGTGTAGGACCTCCTTCGAGGTCCATTGAAAGGGGTCCCGGCTTCCTACCAGTCCTCCATCTTCTTTTATGTTGTACCACTCGATCAGCGCATCCTCTGGTCGAACTAGAAGAACCAGGCCTACCATATTGGCCCTCCCTTCGCTGGTCACCCAGTCCCCCTTCTTCAACACCAGACCTCTGCGCAGAATGGGCCACCAACTTACCGGGAGGGCTTTCGTTATTTCTTCCAGTGCTGATTCAATATTGTGGCAATATCTCAATTACTCCCTCATCCTCTCTGGACCCTTCCAATCCTTCTTCTCCCTGTCCCAAAGGTCGCCCACTCGGGTTAGCCCATTCTTTTTTTTTTTTTTTTTTTTTTTTTTGAACAAAGTGCTCCAGTCTATTCGTGGGGAGCAGCGCGTGCTGGGAACCGGGCCCAGATTCCCATATCATTCTTCACCCATCCTTTCCATGGAATGTCAGTGCTGCAGAAAATCTGACTCTGCCCATTGGTGATCTAACAGTTTCGAAGAGGGGTTGTCTTGCCACCTCCTCCCACCTATCCGGGGGTGGGCGACTTGGGGGGAGGAGCCTCCTCCAGATTTTTAACAATCGGGGCCAAAAGTCATCTCTTCGCCTCTCCCCTCCCCGAGAGCGCCGTGGCACTCTCCAATAACGATCATCTAACCATCGAAGCGAACGAACGGTCGTAGGGGCCTCGGGGGCAAGGCGGGCGATTTGCTCCAGCGCCAACGGCCACCATACCAATGGGTTTTCAAAGATCAACCGTACAGTCCATTGCAAACTAAGGGCTTGGGATTGGGTGAGGAGGTCTAGGATACCAAGGCCTCCCTTTGCCTTGAGTTGGATAATCGAGTCCCACGCGACTTATAGCATGGGAGGAACGGTGCCGTTGCCACCTTCCTATAATCGAGCCAGGGGGCCCTGAAAACCGTACACGACTTATAGCATGGGAGTTTTCACTCTCCTCTCCATAGGTAGGCTGCCACCTTCCTCTTCACGGTTTTCAGGGCCCCCTGGCTCAGTGGCCAAAGTACCGATTTCTACCAAAGGGTGGTGCAGTCTACCCTATGCGTATGTATTTTTTTGTAAGTATAGAATGGAGGGTGGCTGAGTGTTAATCCTTTGTCCATGAGGAGGCAATCAAAACAATGCTGTTCTGCCAGGGCCTCTCAACAGTGGGGGAAGGAACATGAGCTGAGTTTTATGTAAGTCAGACTTACCAGTGGAAGAGGAACGGAGCCGTTGCCCTCAAGAATGGAAAGGGGCCTTTGCCAAATTAAGGCCAAAATTTCTCTATAAAGAAGCAAAAGGTGTCCAGAACTTGTGGGGCCAACCCCTGCTGGCCCAGTCCCATGGAACTATTTCAGTCAAGACCAGTCTGGAACTGGTCTCCTGTGTGTGGGGCCGATCCCCAGTTATGGTGAGTCACAAAAGTTTTTCTAGTAGGATAGGAATTAAAATTAGATGCAAGGCACTTCGGAAATCAGTGCCCTTGAAATTGGAGGCAAGCACCACTATCTTGTGAAGAAAGAAAAGGGGTACTGAGGACCTCTTCTCCCAATTAGTATGCTAAGAAGCTAGGCTACCAGAGTGGCCCGGGGTCACTTGCCCGGCCGGGCCAAAAAAAAAAAAAAAAAAATAAAATATATATATATATATATATTTTTAATTTTAATTTTGGTGAAGAATTTCGATGTGACCCTGAGGCAAAAGCTGTTCAGTTTATTTTTCTGCATAACATAGTTTTTTTTCGGATTTTTTTTTTTTTTTTTTTTTTTTTTTTTTGCTGGGACCTCCTTGCACGGGCTGGCCACCGGGGACCCGGGCGGCCCGGCTGGTAGCCTAGCTAAGAAGCACAAAAAACGTCACTTTTCCATTTTTTTTCAAGAGACGGAAGGTGGGAATGTTTATCCGGCAGGAAGGGAAGCAAAAGAAAAGATTCTCTCTAGATATCAAACTCAACATGTCATGAATATGTTGGGAGACAACTTTGACTGTAACGGTGTAACCTCATTGCATCTGAATCTCTAGGATTTGACGACTCCCTCTGCCATTGAGGTCGTATCTGGACCTCCACGTGTCCTCGTACGGACTTCTTTTGTTGGCTGGGTGATGCACCTGCGTATTTATGCGCCTGGCCATCTACTTGCCCAGGTGCATTCTAAAAGCAACAACATCTGGCAGTGTCGCAGCTCTTTCTTTCTTTCCTTTACTTTCCTTTTGTTGGGTTTTGCCTTTTTCCCTTTCTTGACTCTTCAGAGTTTCTTTAGTGCCTTTTTGCATGTTTTTTGTTGCAGTTCGTTCCTTTTTGTTTCATGTGTTCCACATGTGCACAATCGACCCAACACCACAGGAAGTCCCTTGTGTGCCTGCCTGTCAGTTTGGCTACCTGCAGGCCACTCGCACTCATTGCCAGCACCTGACAAACAGTGACCTTCCCTTCCCCTTTTTTCCTCTATTCTAGTCTCCCACCCAGAAGTCTTAATTACGTTCCCCCGCGGCAGGTTGAAGTGTCCTCTCAACAACAGGCACTCTTTCTCCTTTCCTTTTTCTCCAGTAAATCATGGTGTTTCTTTTTTTCTTTTCTTTTCTTCTTTCATTCTTTTTTACAAACAAACACAGCCGCTTCTATTCTGGGGGGCAATAGTCCAGTTGCTCATCACTGGCAAGCAGAATTATGAGAGAAGAAAAAAGGTCGAGGGAAAAGCAGACCGCGGTAGTCAAGGGTCCTGGGCCAGGGCCTGCGCCAGGGGGGTGGAAGAACCGATGAGTAAGGAAGGGGCTGGGAGGCTGTCACTCACCCTGCCGCCTCGTCCTTGACCGAAAAGATGGCCTGTGCTAAGAGTCTGCCCTCCTGCCCTCCCCTCCCGCTCCCTCTGAAAGAAAAATGCCACACAACTCATACTTCCTGCTGCATTGTTCAACTTCTTGTCAGTTTTCTCTGTGCCTCTGTTTTAGCAGATATCTGACCTGTT